>MDKJ01359733.1:0-12611 GCA_005239525.1 Nicotiana knightiana | reverse complement strand
AAGATAGAAAGAATTCACTCACTCTCAGAAATAACATTCATATGCCACAAAAGATGCACCATAGGCTTGCCCGTAGTGTACTACTTTACTAATCGAGCTCATTCAGTCTAGGATCAAGTAGGACTTTATTTGGTTGTAATTGAGGCTACGGGACGGGTAGGATGCATTTGGATATAAGAGTGACTACACCTCCCTAAGCACATTAATACATATACTTTCGCATTCAACCTCAAACTTATATTAAGCCAAACTCCACCTTCACAACAATGTTATTACCCCATACTTCTTTAAGCACAATTACATTAAGAGTCACCACATATATATTTTTCTTTCACAACAATACAACTATTTTTTTTCTATTTTTTTTTCTTTTTCTCTGTTTTTTTTCTCAAGTGACTCTTACTTTTAAAAATAGTGCACCTTTCTCCTTATTTCAGTTATTCCCCTCAAAAATCAACCTACCACCCCACACTTTAACTTTTCCATATTTCATCACATTTTAAGTGCATACGTGAGGTGACAAGGTTCAAATAGATGATCGATTCAAACAAAGGGGTATGGCTTGTAATGTGGCTGCCAAAGAAACAAGATTATAGGCTCAACGGGGTTAACTATGATACATAATAATTAGGTGGGTAAAATATATATAGCTGTCTCAACAAAGAAATGCCTATATCACTTCCAGGACTCAACAAAACTTCTATTTCGCTTTGCACACAAAGGGGCAAGTTCTAGACATCAAATGCAATGCACAGAATAGCATACAAACCTCACACACACTTGGCACATAACTCACTCAAGATTGGATCTATCACGACACTCCAGTCAAAGAAGTTAAGCAAATCTTAAGAATTCCTGATTTAAGGAATTTATCCTGGAGTCAAAAAATTGAGCCTAAGCATCACAACCAAAGTACTGACTATTCTCAAGGCATTATCACGTTTCGAGATATTGCTACTATTAAGCCCTTGACCATGTGATTCCTACTCTTAAAAATTTAAAACTACCTACACCCGATTCAATTAAAAACTCTTGGAAAAGAACCGTGGTCCAAAGAAAACCAAGGGGGAATTACTACACTCCTTAAAACTAAAAAACAATTTGGTAGTTTCTCTAGACTTACTTCCTTCAAGAAAACTGTCTAGGAGATCCATCGTTAAGAAGAGTCCACATATTTCTAATTATATTTTTCTGCTTTGTTCTACTTTAAAAAAACTTTACCTACAAGAAAAGCTTAAACTACTGACAAGAAAGCACACTAAACACAACAAATCAAAACAAATATGTACAACACCCCACACTTAAATCATGTAGTGTCCTCAGTGCATCACATATAGACAAAACAAGAAATAAAAGTAAGGTGCAAGAAACTCCCTGATCCAAATAGCTTCAACATCCTTTCCATTAGTTTTTCTTCCCCTGCTCCTTCGAGCATCCGCTTGAATCACTTTATGCCTCCACTTTGAACTTATGAATTGGATCCCAAGTTTTGAATCTGCTCTATGATCATGTTCCTGGGGTGGTGGAACAAATCTGCCTGGCCCAATAAAACAATTTAGTAATCTGCGTTTCTTGGCCTTTCGACGAAATGTGTAATCCCAACTTTCTGGAAAGAAGAATTCCAGAATGTAGGCATCATGTTCTTTATCCCTCAACTCCTCAGGTGGTTTGGATAACTCTATTTGAATATCATCATCCCAACACAATGTAACAATATGATTGGAGTGTGTACCAACATTCTCAACAATAATGACACTAGATTCAACAAAGTATGTATCATCGATGTCCTTGGTTAAATCTAGTATCTTTTCTGCCACATCATCATCCTCTGATTTCAGTTCCAACCTGGGTGGTTCTTCAATATATGGATTCGCCGGCGGGTTCTCTCTTTCCTCTATATATAATGACTCAAACTGGAGAGCCTTTGGCCATACTTCTTTTTCCTCAAGTGCTAACACCCAATCTGCCAGTTCTTCACCGTTCATATCATCTAAATTCATCAAACATTCATCCAAAGGGTCCCCAACAGTCAAGGATGCATCATCATTTTCTGAGATCACGTTCACAGCATAAATAAGAGAGCAGTTGGCGATCTCACTAGGTTGCCTCATAGACTTCTGCGCGTTGAAAGTGATTTCTTCATCATTGAGCCTCATCCTAACTTCACTAGTCTCACAATCGATAAGAGCTCTGCCTGTGGCCAAAAATGGCCTTCCCAAGATTATGGGAATTTCCTCATCCACTTTGCAGTCTAATATCACAAAATCAGCAGGAAATACAAACTTCCCCACTTGCACCAATACATCATCCAGAATACCAGACGGTCTCTTCACCGTCCTATCAGCAAGTTCCAGCAGCATGGAGGTGCGCCTGGCTCTACCAATCCCCAGTCTTTTATATATGGCCAGCGGCATCAGATTAATGTTGGCCCCCAAGTCATATAGAGCTTTGGTGAAAGCTAAGTTGCCAATGGTACAAGGAATTGTAAAACTTCCTAGGTCAGACAACGTTTCAGTAATATGGCGCATCACCACCGCACTACAAGTTTGAGCAAGGGTGATAGTAGCCAGATCTTGGAAGTCAACTTTTCTGGACATCAAGCCCTTCATCATTTAAGCGTAACCAGGCATTTCCTTCATCGCATCAATCAATGGGATATTTACTTGTATTTGCTTTAGCATGTCCAAGAACTTTTTGTACTGTTCATCCTTTTGGTATTTGGCCAGCCTATGAGGGAATAGAGCTGGCGGTCTCTTTTTCCCAGTGATTTGGGAATTTTCTTTCTCCACCACCACCTCAACTACCGGCTTCTAGGCTATCACCACTTCTTTTTCAGTCTCACTCTGTGCACTGGGTTCTCCTTCAGTAGGTTTCATTGTAACCTTGGTCAAGTTTGTTGAATCATCAAATTCAATCGGCATGGGTACCAGTGTCTCGGCCTGTCTGCTTTCACGAGCTCTCTCCGGTTCCAAGTTTAAGTCTCTGCCATTGCGGAGAGTCACTGCCATCAGCTGCCTTGGGCCCTGGTCCATAGGATTTACCTGAGTATCTGCAGGTAAAGTTCCAAGAGGACGATTGTTCACTGCCATAGATATCTGGCCCAACTGTACTTCAATATTTTTAATAGCTGCATCATGTACATCTACTCTCTCACTGATTTTGGCATTTGACCCAATAACCTGCTGCATCATAGCTTCTAACCTGGAAAACCCATCTTCTTGCTTTCCCCCCTGTTGATGCTGAGGAGGGTAGTATGCTTGTTGTTGATTCTGATGGTTATAACCTTGTGGCCTCTGATACGGTGCTGCATTACCTTGTTGTCCCTTGACACCCATATTTCCACTGTTCTGCTGTTGGTGGGGTAGTTAATATGGTTGAACTTGTTGACCCCAGTTCTCCCCCCCTTGTCTCTGGCTTCCATAATTCGACTCATAATTCATATTTTCTGGACAAGGAGGGTGATGACATTCTGCATTCCGGTGATTACCAAGTGGTTGACTAATGCAAGATGTGCATAAGCCCCCATTGGTTGTGTCTACGATGTGTACCTGCTGCTTTTGTCCTGATTCTTCCAACTTCTTAGTAAGTATACTCATATGTGTTATCAAGGTGGCCACGTTCTCTACAATAGGATTAGATGGATCGAATGGAACTAAGTGAACTACAGGAGTAATGGGTGCACTCCTTGTTGTCAATCCTGAATTCTGTGCCATTTTATAAAGTAAGATTTGACTTTCTCTCCACGTTTTGCTCAAGAATGCTCCACCAACCGAAGCATCAACATTTGCTTTAACAGTATCAGCCAAACCCATATAAAAACGCTGCCCCAACATTTGCTCTGGAATACCATGATGTGGACAGATAACCAGCATCCCCTTAAATCGTTCCCATGTCTCTTGCAGTGTTTCAACTGGTTTCTGTCTGAAGCTCAAGATTTCATCAATTTGTTGAGCAGTCTTGTTGGGTGGATGAAACTTGTTCACGAACTGTTTGACTAACTCCTCCCATGTGGTAATGGAATTGATGGGGAGTGAGTTTAGCCAAGTCTGGGCAGCGCCAGTCACTGAGAATGGAAACGACAACAGTTTTATTGCCTCCTGAGTGACATTTGGCTGCCTCTGTGTTTTGCAAATTGACAGGAAGTTTTCCAAATGCTGTTGGGGGTCTTCGATGTATGACCCTGAGAATAGCCCTTTGTTCTGCAACAAGTGCAGCATATTATTTTTTATCTGGAAGGACTCGGCCTGTATCTGAGGGACCAGTATCGCAGTGGCCAAATTATCAGTTGTGGGTTGTTCCCAGTCATATAAGGGAGCCTTTGCCCCTATTTGAGCGACTGGGTCTACCACATCGTCCCCATTATTGTTCCGGTTGTGTGGATCTTCCATGTCGGTTTCAATTTGTTCAATTTGTGGTTGATGTTTGCTTTTCCGGTTGGTCCGGTTTAGGGCCTTGAAAACTTTCTCGGGGTCTGATAAGGCTTCAACTACTTCACCAGTCCTCGATGAGTTTCTAGGCATGCACCTGCAACACGTTAGCAAACGTTAAACTTTCAATGTAAAAACGAAAATTTAAAGAAAATTGACTATATTTCAGAATTTTGTATTTCTTCCAACTCAATTGATAACACCGTTAATTCCCCGGCAACAGCGCCAAAATTTGATCACGCTCAACTATGTCTTATAAAAGACTAAGCGGGCGTTGCAAATATAATCCGGGGTATTATGCCCAGAGTCGATCCCACAGGGAATTTACGTATCAATCAAGTCTTTAGAATACGCAACTTTTACTCAATCAATTCTCTCAAGACTTTTTAATATAAATTGGTGATGTTTTACTAATTCTACTGACAATAATAATAACTAACAATTACTAACAATGTGTTGTAAACAATTATGATAAAGGTCTAAGGTTATGGTTTCCCCCGTTGGTGAACTTCCTTCTCGGATACTTCTTATAGTTTGATTAGTTGTCTCTATCAATCATGAACACTCTATCTACCATAAATCTCTCTCAAGTAATTATGATAATTTACTAGACGCACTCTCTCAAGTTACGCTAGCTAGATTGCATTACAGTTCACTTTAGATTGCACCCGAGGTATCGTTATCTCTAATCCAACCTCTAAACCCTAGGTTATGACTTTCGTCTATACTCCGGTAGTGATGTTGTCCAAACAACTACCTAAATATGCACTCTCTCTCAAGTAGATACATAATAAATAGGAACGTCTAATTGAGGGCCCTTCAATAAACTACAACAAGAACGTAGTTGAACAAACAGAGATTAATCAACCAATCAAAACTATATTAATATTACAATAAGTTCATCCCGCAACGGGTTCTACCAAAACCCTAGATTAAGAAACTTAGCTACTCATATTCATAAGAATCAATTCTAAAATAACTTGCATAATTGAACTACAAAATAATGAATAAAAGCTATAGAAATCAATGTTTGCTTCACTGAGTAGTAATCCATAGGTTTTTCTTCACTTCAATGGCTTCCTCCCCTTCAAGTTGTGTTTTTGGGTCTATTTATATGTTTGGATAAACCCTAAACGTGTAGGAGACTTCTATTCGAACCAGGAAACACTTAAAACTCCTTAAACTCGGAACTGACTTGACCTTGGGACCAAGGCGTTTGGGCTCAAACGCCCCCTTAAAGCCAGGGCTGACCTGGCTTTAGGGCTCTAACGCCCCACTAACTCCAGGATGACCCTTGCTTTAGGGGCCAAACGCCCCACTAACACCCGGGTTGTCCTGGCTTTAAGGCCAAAACGCCCGGGTATAGCCTGGGTCACTCCTTTTGACTCTTGAGCGTATTTTCGACGTTCATACATCCATTTAGCTCGGTTTCCATCTCCAATGCACCTACACATGAAATAGACTCCATTATGCACATAAAAGGTGTATTTCTATCATTAACGCACATAAAATGTAAGGCATATAACTTGTTAAACCCTGAATTCTAGCCACGCATCAATACACCAAACTAAAAAGGGTATACATACGCATAATTCACATTAAGGTAATTCTTTAGACAAATCGAATGATTAATAGTTGTAAAAATGTAAATGCACATAGGTATTAAAATCAGTAATTAAATAATTTAGGCCAAGTATAAATCATTAAGCAATCGTGCTAGAACCACGGAATTCGGGAGTGCCTAACATCTTCTCCCGGGTTAACAGAATTCCTTACCCGGTCTTCTGGTTCGCAGACTTTTTAAATGGAGTCCAACTTTCCTCGATTTGGGATATTAAAGATAAATGGTGTCTCGGAACACCGTATAAAATCTAGGTGTGACTCTAAAAATTAAATAAATTATCCCAAATTCGATTATGTCACTTAAATTAGAAAAACTCCCTTATCCCACCCTTATCGGGTAAAAGGAGGTGTGACATCTGCAACACAATTCTGAGATGTTTTGCATGGTCAATCTCGCTACGAGAATAAATCAAGATGTCATCAATTAACACAATGACGAACATATCAAGATAGGGCTTGAAGACCCTATTCATAAGGTCCGTGAAAGCTGCTGGTGCATTCGTAAAACCAAATGACATTACCAAAAATTCGAAATGCCCATACCGAGTCCTGAAAGCTGATTTTGGTATATCGACTTCTTTAACCTTCAACTGATGGTATCCCCATCTGAGGTCAAACTTGGAATAACACTAGGCACCCTGAAGTTGATCAAACAAGTCATCTATTCTGGGAAGAGGGTACTTGTTCTTGATGGTGACTTTATTCAGCAGATGATAGTCAATGCACATGCACAAAGACCCATCCTTCTTTCGGACAAACAGGACCGGTGCGCCCCAAGGTGAGACACATGGCCTTATGAATCCCTTATCTAGAAGATCTTTCAACTAGACTTTCAGCTCTTTCAACTAGACTTTCAGCTCTTTCAACTCTACTGGAGCCATTCTATAAGGTGTAATAGTTATAGGGTTAGTGTTGGGGAGTAGATCAATTCAAAAGTCAATCTCCCTATCGGGAGGGACTCCGGGAAGATCTTCGCGGAACACTTTTGGAACTCATTTACAATTGGTACCGACTGTAGTGGGAATCTGAGCACTTGCATCCTTAACTCAAACCAGGTGATAGATATACCCTTTAGAGATCATCTTTTAGGCTTTAAGATAGGAAAGAAACCTACCCCTAGGTGTTACTATATCACCCTTCCATTTTAAGACTGGTTCGTCGTGGAATTCAAGACGTACTACTTTGGTTCTACAAACCACTGTGGCATAACAAGACTGTAACCAATGCATGCCCATGATCACAACGAAGTCTACCATCTCCAGTTCTACTAAGTCTACTACAGTAAGACAATGATACACTTTAACTGGACATACCCTATAGATACATCTAGCTATAACTGATTCTCCAACTGGGGTGGATACTTCGAAAGGTTCATACAACTCTTCTGGTTCCATCCCAAATTTCTTAGCAATATATGGAGTTACATAAGATAGGGTGGATCTCGGATCTATAAGAGCGTAGACATCAAAAGTGAATATTGTTAGCATACCTGTGACAACATCTCCCTGAGCCTCCGTATCCTGACAGTCTGCCAGGGCATACAAGCGGTTTCGACCACCGCCTACATTACTAGACATTGCTTCACCATGCCCTTGCTGGGCCTGAGAGTTATGAGGGGCTGCTAAATTAGTGGACTTAGCTACATTGCCTACATTTTTCTGCCTTGCTGATAGACAGTCCCTCAAGAAGTGGCCCTACTGACCGCACCCAAAGCAACCATTTGTGCCCAAAATGCACACCCGTTGGTGCTTCTTATCACATGTGTTGCAAGTAGGGTACCCAAGGCCTTTATAGCCCACAGTAGTCTGTGACTGTGAGCCTGTTGCTCTAAAATTTTGGCTTTTCTTGTTAAACTTTGACCTCTGAACTGGTGCACTAGCTAAATATGGAGCAGGTACTGATTTTGATTTCCTGAAGAACTGGCGGTTGCCTCCTGCCTCAGATCCCCCATGGCTGAAATTTTCTGCAGACTTAGCTTTCTTGCTGAATTCCATGTCCTTCTCTCTCTGTAGCCGCTCTTCTTCCTTTAACTTATCTACATTCCCTTGAACAAAGGCAACTATCTTAGTGATGGTCATGTCATTATTCTGAGAAGCTATATTAGCATCAGCAAACAAGTCATCTGAAAGCCCCAAAACAAACCACCTAACTCTGGCCCTCATATCACGTACCATTTCCAGAGCATACCTAGCCAGAGAGACAAACTTGAGGTAGTACTCATTCACACTTATATCATTTTGTTTGAGTATTTCAAACTCCAAAGCCTTAGCTTCCAAGACCTCAATCGGTAGAAAATGCTCAAGAAACGCATCTGCAAACTCCTTCCAAGTTGCAGAAGATGCATCCTCCCCTCGGGACTCTTCCCATGTTTCATACCAAGTGTTGGAAACATCCTTCAGCTAGTACGCAGCAAGCTCTGCCGCCTAAGTGTCTATAGCATGCATCACCCGAAATATCTTCTGAACCTCATCAATAAAGTTTTGTGGTTCCTCATCTTTTTTTGACCCTGTGAAGACTGGAGGTTTCATGTTGAGGAATTCCATGGATCTGGAACTGCTCGTCTCATGAACGACACTTGTTCCCTGCCTTTGTGCCTGAGTAGCAACAATCTGGGTGAGCAACTGGATAGCTCCCCTGACATCTATGTCTGATGCACTGGGCACTAAGCCCGATGCAACCCCCTGGGCCATAGTGTCCTCCTCTTGGGCTGCATTAGCGTAACCCCTTGGCTATTAGTTTAGGACCTCTTGGTGTACTTTCTTTTTGCAGGTATTTTTCTGAAATACGCAATTTCGCACGAGTTAGAAAGATTCTCGTAGCCTTAGCTCTAACTGCATGATCTAAAGTACAAAAGAAATGGAACAATCCTAGATGTCTTTGTGGTATACTATTTATTCGTGTGGCGCGCACATACACATAAAAGTGACCCCACTGGATATGGCTTCATTGACTCCCTTGGACTCTTGAACCTAGGCTCTGATACCAAGCTTTGTCACACTCCGAACCAGGGCCTGGGCGTAAAAGGGCACTCGGTGCCTGACTACATGTGACCGAGCGAACCAACTGTATGGTTAGATCAACACGTTGTATAAACGTAAGCTATATATAAATATACAACATGATGATCTGCTAAAGAGTCTGACTGAAATATCATAGATGCCAAAAATGCTGAAAAGTCTGCAAGTATAAACGAGTAGCCGACGAAGCTAACACAAAACAAAAGCCTTCTAACATCTGAGTGACTGAACTAAAGTCTACGAAGCCTCTAAAGAATACTGAGATGCTAATTGTTTACCGAGACAAGGTCCCTAGTATACCTTATTAACTGAAAGTACTATAGTGACTTAAAAAGATAGGGATAATGCCCCGAAAAATTGGGGCTCACCAATAGCTGATACGAGATTTCCTTGAGAGAAGAGTCGTCAACCTGTAAATCGTTACTTGTATCACGAGATTCAGGCCCCGGACAAAAAGGGATGTTAGTACATTTGAATTGCACTGGTATGTAAAACAACTTAAGGAAAGAACTGTAAATACTGAAACTGAAACTGATAACTGATAACTGAACTAAACATGGGAAGTAAGGTTATGAATACTCCCGCTTCTGACTGATGAACACCATGTTTATCTAATAAACTACAGCCTCAAGCCTAATATAAATATATGTGCACAAGCTACGACCTCGGGCCCAAGTATACATATATAAAAATACGACTTCAGGCCCAATGATGCATAAAGCATAAACTATGTCCTCAGATCCAAATACAGGTGTTCACCATTCAGGAACTTAGAATCAGGAACTGAGAATCAATCCGAAATACATGATGCTGAAATACTGAACCTTACTGAGTTACATGATACCTGAATAATGAATAGGACTAGACTGAGATATGTATTCATAATAAGTTGATTAGTCATAACTGAAACTCATAGAATATCGAATGATTATGAAACTATGCCATCTAGAGAATAGAAGTTCTATTACTATTCATGGAACTAGGCATAATTACTTTCTGAGGAAACTAGTAATAGTCATAACGAATGGGACGTAGGGAGAATCATAGAAATTCCCAAACGTAAAGATTTAGCCTCACATACCTTAACTTACTTGTCTTAAGCGTAATACAATGTTTGTGAACCCTTTCAACTTTAATCTATAGCAATAAAAGTCAAAGGGATTCCATATTAGCTATGATACTCATGTTTTGGTAACATAAGCATTTTATCAAACACTTGGTGGGAATAAAAGATTCATAGTCCTTATTAATGGTGTCTCTGCATCGAATACCCCATTCTCTTGCCTCTAGATAAATTCTAAAGTCTCAAATGGTTATAATCAACATTATTCTTTATCAACCATAAGGTAAACAACACCCTTAACCAATAATCAAAATCAAAACACCAACCAACCGTTCATGCTTTTCTATCAAACTCATAAACTCATATCTCATGAACTAGGGTCTACAATTATTAAACCAATGTTAGAATAAATTAGAGGGTGAAGACATTACCCCTTTGAAATTCAATCCCTTGAATTCAAGTTCTAGGGTTCCTTCTATCAATAATGATGTCCCAATCGAATATCTAATGATATGGAGGGTTTACACATGTTAATAAGATGTTGGGAAATTAAAATTAACTTAGAATCACCATTAGAACTTACCTTGGGTGGTGGAGGGACCCTTAAGGAGTAAGGTTTTTGAGAGCTTTCCTTTCTAGAGCAAATTTTTATGTTTTGGGGATATGGGGGACGAAGTAGGGCTTTAAAACTGACTATCCAACTGCACCCATGTGCACCTGTAGGACTGACCGTGCACCTGACCACGCAAAATGGCAGGAACACTGCCACATGTGCGCAGCCGCGCTCAGGGCGTGCATATAGCACACTGTTCTGTAAAACACTCATAACATTTTTCATAGAGATCTGTTTAGGTTCCACAATATACCACTAAAAATATATTTCAAAGGCCTATAACATTCATTTTGCGTTTTCCCAAATACCTTACAGGTTTTTCACTAAACCTCCTGCAATACTGACCTTTTGTAAACGTCGTAGATTTTATCGAATCTTGTATACCTCAATCTTCATCTTGATTCTAAAATAACTATTTTCACCCATACTCATAATAATATAACAATATTGTCCTCACTTCCCGTGCTTAACTGTGCCATCCCTCCACATCCAAAGTATCGAAGATTTGGAGCCTAGACTATCAAGCTTTTGAGTATGTCCAATACACCCAATACAACCACTAAATTCTCCAGAGTCCTAATGAATTTGTTTATACCCTTGGAATTAATTAGTTGTAGAGTCCTAATGTGTCACGACCCAAAATCCATAAGGTCGTGATGGCGCCAGGCATCATTGTCAGGCAAGCCTAATCATTTATTAATTTAAATAATTCCCGGTTTCAACAATTATGAAATACATTTCCTCTCACTTTATTGCATATTAACCAAATAAAATCGGTTAAGTAAACAAAGGTTTGAATATTACACTTTAGCAATATATCCCAACACATCCCAGAATTCGGTGTCACAAGTACATGAGAAATTTCTAACAATTTATACAATCATCACAAAGCCTGTCCGAAATACAAATTAGAAAAGGAAATTTAAAATGAAAATAAATACAATACGAGCAAGACTCTGTCAGCTGTGGATTGCTTCCAGATGATGCAGCTCGCCTAAGTCTCGGAATCCTCCACATTTCTATGAAAGTACCTATGCAATAAAATGCACAGCAAGTGTAGCATGAGTACAAAAACAACGTGTACTCAGTAATTCGCCCCCCTAACCTCAGAGAGGTAGTGGCGAGAGGCCAAATTAGACACTTGCTAAAGGTCAATTTAGAATATTCAAGTATGACACTAAGAATGATTATCATAGGCAATTTATTAAAAACAGGAATAAATATTATCAACTCCATTCACATTTAACACTTTATATCTTTGTCATATTAATCACAATTAATCAACATGGGTGATTTAATCAAATAACAATTAATCAATGGGAAGGAACAACTTCTTCCAAAATCTTATAATAACCTTAAATCTCAGTCATTTCAATTGACAACTTAAAATTTCAGGCCAATAATCAGGCAAGATCATAGCAAGTACGCAGTAAATATCATGTGCAACCAATGCCGAGGGTCGAACGGCGCGGACCAACAATAATAAGTTGTGCACTGCAGAAGGTCGAACGGCTCGAACCATAGATTATCTATCTGCCCCGCTCGCGAATCGATCATGCGATGCGGATATACATAAATACAGGGTTATCATGCTCGTGAATCATACATGCGACTCAAGCACCCGCAGATACACATATTCACACAATAAGTCCACATTTCTATCAAGAAAGCATTTTCTCAGGAAAGTGGTAAAATTCTTCTTAAAGGAACACGAGAAATTACATTTAAATCTTCGTTCTGAAACTCATTTGCCATGTTTAATAATATTCAATAATATAACCTTATCAGTTATACATTTATCCACCGAGGAAATCAATTCTCTTTCTAGATGATTAAGAAAATGAACTCTAGTCTTCTTTAGATATTCA
>ML405724.1:2983-13810 GCA_005239525.1 Nicotiana knightiana | reverse complement strand
GCATAGTCCAGTTGTGAGTCACTTTCACCTTCATTCTTTTGAAGTGCATAACTCACGTCAATTGGAGTCTTGGAAATTTTGAAATCCAAATACTTGAACTTGTCAAGTACCTTTTCAATGTAGTAAGACTGTGATAATGCTAGACCTTGTGGAGTCTTGTGAATTTTGATTCGTAAGATCACATCAGCAACTCCTAAGTCTTTCATATCGAATACGCTAGCCAACATGCGCTTTGTAGCATTTATATCTGACATGCTTTTGCTCATTATCAACATGTCATCAACATATAAACAAACAATGACTTCATGACCCGGAGTGTTTTTAATGTAAACACATTTGTCGCACTCGTTGATTTTAAACCCACTTGCCAACATTGTTTGATCAAATTTGGCATGCCATTGTTTGGGTGCTTGTTTAAGTCCATAAAGCGACTTAACAAGTTTGCACACTTTCTTTTCTTTACCAGGAAACACAAAACCCCCAGGTTGTTCCATGTAAATCTCTTCCTCTAATTCTCCATTTAACAAAGTTGTTTTAACATCCATTTGATAGATTTCAAGACCATACACGACCGCTAATGCCACTAATATCCTAATAGATGTTATCCTCGTTACTGGCGAGTAAGTTTCAAAGTAAGCAATGCCTTCCTTTTGTCTATAACCTTTGACAACAAGTCTTTCCTTATATTTGTCAATAGTGCCATCAACTTTCATTTTCCGTTTAAAGATCCATTTCGAACCTAAAGGCTTATTTCCAGGAGGAAGATCAACCAATTCCCATGTATGGTTATCCAAAATTGATTGAATCTCACTATTCACTGCCTCTTTCGAAAACGCCGAATCAGAAGATGACATAGCTTCTTTAAAAGTTTGAGTTTCATTTTCAAGCAAGAATGTTACAAAATCTGGTCCAAAGGAAGTAGATGTTCTTTGACGTTTTCTACACTTTGGATCTTCTACACTTGGAGTATTTTCCTTTGGTTCTTCCCGAGGTCGTTTAGGTATTTCACTTAACGACTCGCATTCAATTTTATACGAATAAATGCTTTCAAAGAATTCAGCATTATCTAATTCCATTACCGTATTAACATGAATCTCGGGATTATCGAATTTATGGACCAAAAACCGACACGCTTTACTGTTTGTAGCATATCCAATGAAAACACAATCTACTATTTTTGGTCCGATTTTAACCCTTTTAGGTAAAAGAACTTGTACCTTTGCTAGACACCCTCACACTTTGAAATATTTCAAGTTAGGTTTTCTTCCTTTCCATTTTTCATATGGAATATATTGCGTTTTGCTGTGGGGTACTCTGTTGAGTATTCCGTTAGCTGTAAGGATAGCTTCCTCCCACAAACTCTGGAATAATCCGGAACTTATTAATAAAGAAGTCATCATTTCCTTTAATATCCGATTTTTTCTTTCCGCAATTCTGTTGGATTGAGGTGCGTAAGGTGCAGTAGTTTGATGGATAGTTCCATATTCCGAACATATTTCTGCAAACGGAGATTCATATTCTACACCTCTATCACTTCTAATCATTTTGATCTTTTTATTCAATTAATTATCCACTTCATTCTTGTATTGATTAAATGCTTCAATTCCTTCATCCTTACTATTAAGCAAATAAACATAACAATATCGAGTGCAATCGTCAATAAAAGTAATAAAATACTTTTTCCCACCTCGAGATGGTGTCGACTTCATATCGCAAATATCAGTATGAATTAAGTCTAAAGGATTTGAATTCCTTTCAACAGACTTATAAGGATGTTTTACAAACTTAGATTCAACACATATTTGACATTTTGATTTATTACACTCGAATTTAGGCAATACTTCTAAATTAATTAACTTCCGAAAGGTTTTATAATTGACATGTCCTAAACGAATATGCCAAAAATTATTTGACTCCAACAAATAAGAAGAAGCTAAAATTTTATTCATACTATCAACAACCATTACATTGAATTTGAAAAGGCCCTCCATGAGGTAGCCTTTTCCAACATACATTTCATTCTTGGTCACAACAACTTTATCAGAAACAAATACACATTTGAATCCATTCTTCACAAGTAAAGAAGTAGAAATTAAATTCTTCCTAATAGTAGGAACATGAAGAACGTTGTTGAGCGTTAATACCTTGCCGGAAGTCATCTTTAAGAATTTCTTCCCATAACCTTCAATATTGGCTGTTGAATTATTTCCCATGGAAATCTCTTCTTCGGGACCAGCAGTAGAGTAAGTCGCAAATGCTTCTTTGACAGCACAAACATGTCGAGTGGCTCCGGAGTCAATCCACCACTCCTTCGGATTTCCAACTAAGTTTCATTCCGAAAGCATTGCACAAAGATCATCAATGTCATCATTCTTCTCCACTATGTTGGCTTGTCCCTTCTTCTTATCCTTTTTGAGGGGACGACAATCAGGGGCTTTACGACCAACTCTTCCACAGTTGTGGCAGTTGCCCTTGAATTTCTTTTTGTTCTGCTCCTTAGTCGATCCAGAAGATCTCTTCCTCTTCTTACTGGAGCAATCTCCTCAACGATATTAGCTCCCATGATTGTTGAATTTCCACGAAACTTCTTCTTGGCTATTTTGTTGTCTTCCTAATCTTGAGACGAATCACAAGATCTTCCAACTTCATTTCTTTGCGCTTGTGCTTAAGATAGTTCTTGAAATCTATCCACGAAGGAGGCAACTTTTCAATCATTGCAGCCACTTGAAATGCTTCATTCACGACCATATCTTTAGCAATAAGGTCGTGAAAAATAAGTTGAAGCTCCTGAACTTGGGTTCCTATAGTTTTGCTATCTATCGTTTTATAGTCTAGAAACTTGGCAACCACAAATTTCTTCAAGCATGCATCTTCCGTCTTGTACTTCTTCTCAAGTGCGTCCCATAATTCTTTCAAAGTATTCATCGCACTGTACACATTGTACAAGTATCCTCTATAGCGCTTAGGATATAGCCTTTGCAAAGAAAATCTGCATGCTTCCATGCTTCAAAAATCATGAACTTCTCGTTGTCCGGCATGTCCGCAGCAGGCACTGGAGGTTCTTCACTAGTGAATTTCTGCATACCAAGTGTGGTAAGCCAGAAGAACACCCTTTCCTGCCATCCTTTGAAGTTGGATCCAGAAAATTTTCCCAATTTTTCTGCCGGTGGAACAACAGTCCCGCTTGACGAGGCTATCGTCATTGCCGCAACAGTCGCAGAAGAATTTCCGTTATCAATTGCCATTTCTCACTGTCAAAAATAGAAGAGTTCAATCAATGACAAAACCAGAACAATAAACAATACTGTAATTAACAATAAACAGTATGTATAATAAATAAAAATCGAAGTTTTTATATACTGTTTCATAGAAAACGATGAAGTTTTTATGTTCTTCAAATTATTTTCTGAATTTCAAAACTCTGATGAAGTTTTTATATCTTCAAATCAGAATAATAAAATTCAGAAGGAGTAGAAAACCACACAAGTTTTAATTTCCACAAACAGAATACAGAATATAATAATAAAAAAATTCCTTAAGATTGTTAGTAATCTGTATCGTTGTAAAATAAAACAGTAAACTTTCTGAAAATACAGAAACAGAAAAGTTAGTAGAACTAGAACGTCAATTCTCTTCTGAAAATAGTATAAGAATAAACCGAGCCCATTGAATACACAGTGTGTCCTTAAGAATAATTATTCCCCTCAAGTACCCGAGGTTTTGGAATATATCCTCCCAGGATAGAACGATTTAAATCACCAAAGTATCGGGACCAAAAACTCTGGTTATCGGCGAACCACTCGATGGTCGTAAAACACACTGGAATATTTTGTGCAGAAGAAGAAGAAGAAGATCAGAAAATTTAGTAAGTAAAAATTATGGGATTCAAGGCATATCTATAGCCAATTTCGTACTGTTTCTGAAAAGATTTTGCAACCTTTCAGAACAGCCATGGCTGTTGGAACAGGTGTGAATATTGCGAGAAAATTAAAAATGGATTTAAAATAATCCGGGGAAAGAAAAACGGACCGACTGGACCTTTGTCCAAAAAGATTAATCAATCACTCTTTGACCAAATCCGAAGCCGAGCCGAGCGAGCGACGACGACGGCGTGAGTCTTGCCTTCTTCTTAACTCTTTAAGTGCTAGAAGAAGAGCTTCTCTATATATACACATAGATTTTATTTCCTTCTTCCAATGAGGGACAAAATACACTAATTCAAAATTTTACTTCCCTCCATTTCTTTTCCCACCATTTTTCATTCACTCTCTTTAAGCTACACCAAGCTTAAAATCAAGCTACACTAAGCTTAAAGACCAACAAGAAATATACAAAATGCAGCCGAATTGGATTTCTAAGCGCATTTGCCTAAAGCGAGTTAAGTCACATTCATGGATGCGATTTATACGTGAAGCGAATCAGCTTATCATTGCCCAACCAAAGTCTAGCCCAAGTTCTGCCTGAAACCCTTCTCGAAAATTAAGGAATCCTACCCAATTCCGCTAATGGGTAGGATTCACTAGCCGCTAGAAATAGCACAAACCCAACCTTTGGTGGATCCCGGAAGACAAAGTCAAAACGCAACATCCGTTGCCCCATACTTTGAGATGATCCTCCCCGCCGATCAAGGAGCGAGCGAAAACTGCTTTTGCCAATCAAAGCCCCAAAACTAGTAAGGGCACACGTGCCCAGTCGGGGCATGAGTGCCCGATCGTGAGACTACCTGTTGAACAGACAGGGAGGAGAGGCGAAAGAGAGATTTTTGAGCCTGCAAGCAGCAAGCAACAACGGCTTTTCAACCATTGCGCGCTAGCTTATAGTTTCAATACGATTTACAGGAAAGGATTTATAGTGGGCCAACGAGATTTATGTGTCGCATATGGCATATGCATTTAGGAATAGGTTGATTTTCTTTCATATTTGTTAAGTAAAGTTAAAGTTGTTTCATTTAGTACGAGATCACTTCACACCTAGCGGTGCGTGCACCGCTCGCCTCTCGAAGTTATGTTCATAAAGAGAACTTATATAGTTTCACAGGTCGCATTTGACAAAAGCGTGCATTTGACAAATACGTTTGCTAAATACGAGTTTTAAATCATATTTAGCGAAAGAGCCTTATTACTCATACGTAATTAGACATACTTATTACTCTCATTTATTTATTCAATAGTTCATTGCTAATAAATTATAATAAGCAGAAATAAGACATTCATTGCTTACCAATTTGTGATGTTCCCTCTAAATGAGTAGTCACAATGATATTTAACTATATCCATAAATCAACTCTTTTAACAAGTAGCATCCAAATTCGACAAGGAAATGAATTTCAGAAATATGCAATGATATGTAGGAACAATGTGTCGTTCATAAAATAATAGTAGAATATTTTTATGATAACTGGGGAATCTCTGAGGGCTAGTGACACACGACTCAAAACTCGATGATAATGAGCTCCTCCCTCTATGATTTTGCTATGGCTGAGTTCGAACTCATCAAGTACCCTTAATCCGAGGTTAATAGCATAAAACAAATCCCATAAACCACATCATATTTCAAAATAACAAGAAACCGGTTTTATCATCACTATATCTAACTGTCACGATCAAAAATCCAACTAGCTGTGATGACACCTAACACAACCCGTCAGGTAAGCCAATTAACAACTATCCAATTTAATGATATTTATTAAGAAAAGAAATGATAATACAACTGCTTTTATACAAGAACTTCTCAAGGACTGGTAGTACAAATCATGAGCTACTAAGATTTAGAATTTATAAATGTGGTATGAAATAAAGTACATCATCTGTATGAAATATACATGAACAGATTAAAAGTCTAAAGCTACTAAGATCGAGAGGCAGCTATGACCGGAATGCAGGTACATCTTCCGATTCTGCGCCCGCCGTGCACAACAACATCAACATCCAACATCTGCACGCACGCAAAGTGCAGAAGTGTAGTATGCGTACAACTGATCTCATGTAATCAATAAATAACAAAGCTAACCTTATGTTGAAAGTAGTGACGAGCTGGGACAAAGGTCAAAGTCCAACACCAATAGCCAACAATAGCTCATAACAATCTAATAAAAGTGGTACAGGAAATAACTCAGAGATATAATGTTATGCTCGTTCACAGTTCCAGAAAATAGATATGCTTTTCAAGTATAACAGTGAAAACCTAAATCTTTTACCGAAAGCACCAAAATATGAGTAAGTTTGTAAAATCGTGATTTCCTTTCCAAAACTTTTCAACAGGTAAACATTTCATTATCAAATGGCATGAGGAAAAGTAAATCTCTATGCCTACATGTTAATGTGTATGAGAAGTTATGAATGACATGATACCGTACAGTATGAGAAAAAAAACATCCTTATACATGTATGTCAAGTTTGCATGTCGAATGCAGTACAACATGGTGAATAACCGTATGCATTCCCTTAAAATTTCTTTGTTTTTACTTTGTAGTTATAGAAGTACTATGTTTTTGGCAGCTATGTTTTCCTTTAAAATTAAATTAGGTCGGTGTAATCTCCGATAAGGGATAACGGTGCATCGATGCAACAACATCATTTAAAAGGAGAAATCCAAGGAGATTAGAAATATGCAAAATGCAGCCGAATTGGATTTCTTAGCGGATTTGCCTATGGCGTGTTAAGTCACATTTCGTGGATGCGATTTATGCGTCACATTCTTTCAATACGATTTACAGGAAAGGATTTATAGTGGGCCAACGAAATTTATATGTCGCATATGGCATATGCGTTGAGGAATAGGTTGGTTTTCTTTCATTTTTCTTAGGGAAAGTGAAAGTTGTTTTATTTAGTACGAGATCGCTTCACACCTTACAATGCGTACACCTCTCGCCTATGTTCAGAAACAGAACTTGTATAGCTTCACATATCGCATCTAACAAGAGCGTTTATAGGTTGTATTTGACAAATGCGTTTTATAAATCACATTTAACGAAAGCGATTTATTACTTGTAATTAGACGTACTTATTACTCTCATTTATTTATTCAAAAATTCATTGCTAATAACGTAGAATGAGCAGCAATAACACATTCATTGCCTATCAATTTGTGATGTCCCCTCTAAATGATTGGTCACAATGATATTTAACTATATTCATAAATCAGCTCTCATAACAAGTAGCATCCAAATTCGACAAGGAAATGAATTTCAAAAATATGCAATGATATGTAGAAACAGTGTGTTTTTCATAAAATAATAGTAGAACATTTTTATGAAAATGGGGAATCTCCGAGGGCCGGTGACACACGATTCAAAACTCGATGATAATGAGCCAGTCTCTCTATGCTTTTGCTATGACTGAGTTCGACCTCGTGAAGTGCCTCTAACCCACACATCAGATCGCTCACTAGACCAAAATCCGAGGTTAATTGCATAAACCAAATTCCCATAAACCACATCTTCAACAATATATACAACCGGGAAGGAAATTTATGATTGAAAACAGAACAAGAACATCCAGTTTGCAAGATTCACTAGTATTCAATGTAATCAAATGTGCGTGTCACGATCCAAAATTTTACGTTAGGAATCGTGATAGCACCTAGTCTCTAATACTAGGTAAGCTTAACACATAAAGAGAATTAACAAAATTTAACCAACTTAACTGCAAAGCATTAATTAATAATTGAAATAACATAGTTGGACCAACATTAGTTATACAATCCCAAAACCAGTAGTACAAGTCATAAGCTTTTCTAAGAGTAACTCAAAATATCAAGTACATCATTGTCTTGGAATAATAGCAACGGTGAAAATGAAAGACAACAGAAAGTGATTGTGCCCTGTGAACGTCAAGCATGAATACATTGAAGTCTCCAGTCGCGCAGATAAAAATCTCAAAACCAACACGATCAGAAGTACCTAGATCTGCACAAAAATGTACAGAAGCGTAGCATGGCATACCACAATGGTATCCAGTGAGTATCAAGACTAAACTCAATGAAGTAGTAACGAGGTAAGTCAAGACACTCACTATAGATAAAACTTGTACATGGTATTAACATAAAGCTAGCAACGGTAAAAACGTCAATATAAGATTAACATTACAAGAATTATTAATGTGAGACTAACAAAGGAATAATATACCTACAATTTGCAACAAGAAGAAACCGAATAATAGAGCAACAACACTCAGAACACGTCAGAAATATGAATGAAATCAACCTAAGAAAATCGATGACAATTCAAGTAATCAAATCATTCTCATTGCATGATTTACAATAAGAATTTCCCCAATGCACTACTCCTCGTAACCACAAATCATAACCTACAATTCTGAATCTTACACGCATGGCATCTCGTGCCGACATTATCAATCACCTTCACACGGTAAATTCCACATGCTACCATGTATATTTTATTCATTTTCAAATTCCACATAAAATGTTCCAGAAATTTATCTAAATACAATAAGGCATATTAACAACTTTTGAATAAGGTAAAGCGTCAAATGAGATAATGAGTTTATTTTAGAAATCAAATAAAGTAAAATAAAATTCAGTTTATATAAAATGAAGTATCAAATGAGTTTTGTTAGTAATAAGGTAAAGGAAAATAACGTTTTGAAATAAAGTAAAATATCAGATAAATTAACGAATCAAATATAGAATTTATTAAAGTAGAGTGTGGTAACAATTTTAAGTAAAGTAAAATATCAAATGGGTAATGATTTTAATTTGAGAAACATTTAAAGTAGTCATGATAGCAATATAAAAATATTAAAGTACCGAGTGAAATGACGAGTTTTAATTTAAGATTCACAATAAGTAAAGCATATTGACAATGTCTTTATTTAAAATCTGTAATGACTTGACAAGTTGTCTTGAAAATTAGCGTCCCTTTCGGTGGATTAAGGTCTCGAGAAGCTTCATATTATGTGTTATGACTTGCTTATGTAGTCGAGTTCGAATTTCGGATGATTCGGGATCAATTTGGAAGAAGGATTCTTGTTTTAGAAGCTTAAGGGGTAAGAGTTGACCGAAATTTGACTTTTATGTAGAAGACTCCGAAATGATGTTTTGATGATTCTAATAGCTTCGTATGGTGATTTTAGACTTAGGCGTGCGTCCAGATTTGAATTTGGAGGTCCGTAGGATAAGTTGAAGCATTTTGGCGAAAATTGGAAAGTCGAAGTTTTGGAAGGTTGAGAGGTTCGATCGGGAGTTGACTCGGTTGATATTGGGCTTGGATTTCGATTCCGAGAGTTGTATTAGCTCTGTTTGGGACTTGCATGCAAAGTTTAAGGTCATTCTAGATTGATTTGATATGTTTTGGCACGAGCTTGATAGTTGGAAAAGTTGGAAATTCATAAGTTCGTTCGAGGTGCGATTCGTAGTTTTGACGTTGTTTGAAGTTATTTAAGGCCTCGAGTAGGTCATTATTATGTTTTGGAACTTATTGGTATGTTTGTACGGGGTCCCGAGAGGTTTGGGTGAGTCTCGGATAAGTTTAGGTTGTGTTGCCCATGTTTTTTTATGTTTCGGCGTTGTTTCTTCAAGAATTAATGATACCATATTAAGAAAATAAATTCCAAATTCATTTCTATATTGAAGCATTAGATACGTAATGCAATTATTGATCCATAGTAAAAAATATCATCGAATTCGGACATCGTATGAGAAAGTTATGCCCATTTTCGTATCGGGAAAGACGACTGGTTTCTGGTGTAGTATCCCAGGCTCGCAAATGCGAACATTTGATGGCATTTGCGACTTCTGCCCTGTTCCAGTTTCCATTGCAAACATTTTATCGCAATTGCGAATATTTTATCGCAATTGCGACATTTTTCGGCCCTATTCTTATTCGCAATTGCGAAGGCTTCTTAGTTTTTGCGAGGGTTCACAATTGCGAATCTTGGATCGCAAATGCGACATCTGCTACTTGTTTTTAGTTGTGTAGTTCGGGTTTTTGCTTCTTTTTTTAATATTTGTGAACCCTTGTCCGAGAGTGGGCAATTTTGAGAGATAAATTTCATCTTAAATCATTGGGCAAGTTCCCTTGCTCAATTTCTATATATATTTCATAATTTTATTTGAGTTTTAACATCAAAATAGTGAGAATCGGGTGAAAAATTGGGAATTTTGTCTAAATTTCGAAATATGAAATTTCTTGATTTGAGAGTCGAATTGGACTGCGACGTGAAAAGAAATCACATATTTGAACTTTTTGGAATATGGGTACTCGAAATCTATCCCTCGACTCAGGTTCTGACCGGAGGGGGGGAGGGGGGGGGGGGTTATATTTTGTTGACTTTTTAGAAATTGTATAAAGGTCATTGCTTTGTTAATTGAAATTATTTTCTCTTGCATTGTTTGATGTATTTAAGTCATCTTTGACTAGATTGAGCCGAGCGGAGGTAAATTTCTAAAGGAGAAGCTAATTTGAGTACTGATCTAGCTTCTTTGAGGTAAGTATCGTGCCTAACTTTGTGTGGGGGAACTACCCTTTAGGATTCGAGTCATTTATGTTAATTGTGTCATGTGAAGGACATGTACGCAAGGTGACGAGTACGTAGTCGGACTTAATTGTGGAAATTTGATCATTTAGGGCTCTTAGGTTCTTATGTTCATTAGATATGAAATTATTTTGTCATGTTAAATCCCCCATTTACTCAATCCACCCTTATGTATTGATGCGAGACTAAAATGCATAGTTTAATATGTAATATACCTTACATTTGAGGTGCGTTAATGATAAAAATACACTTTTTATGTGCTTAATGGAGTTTATTTCATGTGTAGGTGAATTGGAGATGGAAACGGAGCTAAAGGGATGCAAATACGTCGAAA
>ML405721.1:0-23827 GCA_005239525.1 Nicotiana knightiana | reverse complement strand
AGGGGCCTCGGGTACGTTTAGGATGCTCATTGAGTGTTCTTAGAACTTGGGAGACAACTGAACTATTGCAAGTTCTGGTCTCTCGCAACTGCGATGGACCTTTCACAGGTGTAGCGAGGAGTTCGCAGGTGCGGAACTTAGCCCAAACCCCCAATCCTCGCAGGTGCGGATCTGCGGATGTGGCCATTTGACCGCAGGTGCAACCCCGGGATTTTTAGTGGATTTGCGCACTTGCGATTGTAGTTCCGCAGGTGCGGTCCCAGGGGCGCAGATACGGAATTGTTGGGAAGAAAAGGGGCAGAACCGAGGGTTTATGTTATTTTCACCATTTTCGAATTGGGGAGCTCGGGAGAGGAGATTTTTGGAAGCTTTTGCACCTGCGTAATTTGGGTAAGTGATTTCTATCCATTATAGACCAATTTCCATGTTTCCAATCTTAAATCCAACCTTTAATTTCGAAAATTTTGGGTAAAAATGGGATAAACTTCATAGACCGAATTATTGAGTTTTCATTGGGTTTTTGATCTCCGTCTTGAGAGATTTTCATATCTTTAGACTCGTGGGTGAATGGATGTCCGGAAAATATAATTTTTACACGATTCCGAGACGCGGGCCCGTGGAACTTGTTGGGTAATTTTTCTAGTTTTGCGTTTTAGCTTCGAATTTATTTGTCAAACTAGTTGCTTGTAGTATTATTTACACAAATCTATTGACTTGAGTAGATTTTGGCCATTGGGAGTCGGATGCCCATGGAAAGAACGTGATTTCAAGTTTGTTTTGAGCGGTTGAGGTAAGTATCTTGCCTAACCTTGTGTGGGAAAATTACCCCTTAGGGTTTGAGTCTTCTATGTTTAATGTAGTCCGTGAACGTGAGATGACGAGCACATGCTCGGACTTATTTGTGGAAAGTTGGCCCTTTAGGAATCTTGAATCGTTATATTCGCGGAGTATGAAGTGTCCTTAGCATGATTGAATTTCCTAATTTCTAGTGTCATCTTTATTTTTTTAAATGTGGAAGTTCTTACTTTTGGATTTACTCCTATTGCCTTGACTCCTAATTGAGTTATCTGAAGGTCTTATTTCCTTTACCGTCATGCTATATCTTCTTAACTGCGTATCTCAAATTTGCAATTATCTTCATCTCAACCTATAATTGTTTTGGTCTTAAATAATGTTATGATTATTCTCTGTTGCGTGTCCTTAAGTGGAAACTGTTGAATATTCTCGTAACTGCTCAACCTTAAAGGGAGTTTATATATTCTATACCTTTGTGACTTGCCTTATATGGAGTTATCGGATTTGTGTTGATTTCTTGTGTTCACCCGTGTAATTAGGTGCGACTGTTACATGTTATTTCCCTTCCTTGTTGAGTGATTCGTAATATGCCTAGCTCTCCTTATTATGTTTATTTCCCGTGAATTAGTTCTGCCTATCTTGTGGTCGAAGGCTCTTGAGTTGATGTATTAATTATATCTTGGATTGTTGCCACTGTTGTTGTTGTACCTGTTGTGGTGATGCACGAGGTTTCTACCGTGCGGTTGTTGATATGGGGATTTGCACGAGGTTTTTGCCGTGCTGTGTTTACTATTGATATTGCACATGCAACGTGATAATGCGGGATAAGATATTGAGTGTTGCGCATGTGGCGTGACAAGGTGGGAACATGTTTATGCACGTGTGGCGAAACAAGGCGGGCATATACTTTAATATTGCACACGTGGCGTGACAAGGTGGGATATGTCAGGGATTGTTGTGATACTTGTGTTTGTATTGTTAAAACAGAGTTTCACATGTATGCTAGCTTTTTGACAACTCAGCCAGTCACGTAGACACAGGAAAACGCGACAGTTGGATGTGATTCTTTGAAGAGGTACGGTACAAAGAGACACGATTCAGTAAAACCCTCGAGCTTATCAGCCACCGGAAACTCAACTTAATCAAAACAGGAGAGAGGCACGGTTAGAATGAATCTAGACAAAGCCACAGGCAGATTCAAAGACCCACAATTGATTACCCGAACGTATGTAATTGTACCCCAATTACCGTTATCCTTTGTAACGCCTCATTAATGTCATAATTAGTCATTAATGAGCAACCATAACAAGAGTTGTACGGATAGGAATATCTTATATAAGGGAGGGAATACAGCTTGTAAAGGCATCTGATTCTCGAATATAATTGACTTCACTTTTCTATTTCTGCAATATTATCTGTTATTCATTTTTCTCCATTTCTTTGATTATCAGTAACCCGTGTTCATCTTAAAAATAAGCTTTAGTGAAAGGGTCTAATTCTTTGGTTAAACAAATTGGTTCTGTTACCAGGAACCTGATAATATTTTTTTGCTTTTCAAGTGATATTCTCTTAACTATGTCAAACTCCAACGACACCAACCAGCAAAGAAGTGGAACCCCACGTGTTTCAAGGGAACAATCCCCGGAAAGATCCAATAACAACAAAGGTGATAATGATCAAACTGTGGAACAAGATCGTATAAAGCAAATGATTGCAGAGTATGTGAGCCAAGCATTGCAAGAATTTGCGAGAGGATTACCGGCAGCGTTACCTACACCATCGACTCCACCCCGCAATAACACCATCACCATGGAAAATTGTCAATCTGGGTTGGCAAACTCAGGAAGAGGAGATACTCCTAATGAATCTCTCGAAACGAGACCATGAATATCTAATAACTAAGAATTATAAAATTTACTGCTACCCATGCAGAAACAGGTGAAAGAGCAGAACGATCGCATCGAACCACCTATCATCAAAGGCAGTGATGTTGATAGATATTCTCAACAACCTTGGAAGCCAAGTGCGGCACCCTTGCCTATACCCAAGAAGTTTAAAATGCATGACGTTCCCAAATATGTTGGAACAACTGACCCACATGACCATGTGACTGCTTTCACTACAGAGGTAAAAGGCAACGACTTAACAAAACAAGAGATTGAATCAGTCCTTGTCAAAAAATTTGGGGAAACACTTACCAAAGGGGCCCTAACCTGGTATTCTCTTCTCCCTGAAAATTCTATTGACTCTTTTGCTGAGCTTGCATATTTGATTATAAAAGCACACTCTGATGCACAAAAAGATGAGAAGAGAATGGAAGACATATTCAAAATAAAACAAGGAGACACGGAAGTACTCCATGAGTTTGTAGACAGGTTTCAACGAGAAAGAATGCAGTTACCCAGGGTGCCTGATAATTGGGCAGACATGGCAACCTAAATGATAAAATCTCAGAAGCCATGAGATGACTTAAGGAAAGTCTAAGAGAGTTCCCAGCTACAATATGGAAAGATGTATATAACAGGTACAATACTAAAATCAGAATAGAAGAAGATATCATTGCTTGTTCGAGAGATGAAGATCATTCTAGACCCAGACGTCCTGAATTCGATAGATGATCAGGTATAAATAGGTACAATCCTCACTTAGGACCCTTGGGATGCGATATTCGCACCAAGTTCGAAAACACTAGGTCGGAGTATAGACCACAAGGAAGAGACGTTCTCTCATCCTCGTCTAGATCCAGAAAAGATCGAGATGAACGACCTAAAGGTAATACTCAAATTGGAGATCATACCTTTAATGTAAGTACTACTTAACTTGTCTCAATATTGAGGAACATGGGAGACAAGGTTAAGTGGCCAAAGAGATGCGGTCAAATCCAAGTAGAAGGAACCCAGATCACTGGTGTGAATTCCACAACGATCATGGACACAAAACTGCGGATTGCATGTTTTTACAAGGTGAAGTACAAAATCTATTGAAACAGGGCTATTTAACAGGATCGTTTAGTGATAAAGGTAAACATGCATATATGAGGAACATGCAGGAGCCCCCAAAGCCTCCTTCTCCAAAACGAACCGTCAGCGTGATACACGGATGTGAAGAAGTAAATGTAGCGATCTGCAAAATAACCACAAAGTTCACAATTACACATGGAAAACGGGCTCGTGAAAATATGGAAGAAGACAATATAACCTTTGATGATGCAGATATCGGTGGATTAATGCTTCCACAAAATGATGCTCTAGCAATATCTTTACTTATTCATGACACTAACGTAAAACGGTATTGATTAATCCAGGCAGTTCAGTCAATATCATTTTGCTAAGAGTCGTGGAAGAAATGCTATTGGGAAATCAAGTAATCCTAAGGGCACGAGCCATATCAGGGTTTGATAACTCTACGGTTATAAAAAAAAGGAAAAATTGAGCATAGCACTTATGCTGAGGGGGTGATCAAAAGTACCAGGTTCCAAGTCATCGACACCGACATGGCTTATAACGTGATCTTGGGAAGGCCATGGATCCACGACATGAAAGCAATACCCTCCACGTTGCATCAGGTAATTAAATTCCCCTCTGAATAGGGGATTCAACAAATCAAAGGCAATCAGCAGACTGCAAGAAATATAAATTCTGTGGTACACTACAACAAGAAAATAGAGGTGGAAGAATTACGAGATAAAGGAATCTCCCAAGAAGGTAACGCCGCCCAAAAAGGCATGGAAGAAATTACTACCCAAATAGGTACGGAAGGTATTATTGCTCAAATAGGTAAGAAAGAAAATACTTATGAGAAGGAGAATCAAGTCACCACGGGAGGTGTACTATACCACACAGATGTAGATTCCGGACCGGATGTCATTCGTGAACTGGAGGAAGATGAGCACATCAAAACAACTACGGAGGAGCTTGAAGGCGTTCCATTATTTGAACAAAAGCTTGAGCAGAAAGTGTATATAGGCACAAGGCTAGGCCACGCTCGAAGAGGTAAGTTAATTGATTATTTAAAGGCTAACGCAGACTGCTTTGCATGGTCCCACTCGGATATGACAGGGATCCCACCAAAAGTGATGACTCATAAACTAAATGAAGATTTATCCGTCGTACCTGTTAAGCAGAAGAAAAGAAAGCAAGGGCCATTCAAGAACCAAGTGGTCGACGAAGAGGTACAGGAACTCTTTAAGATTGGTTCGATACGAGAGGTAACGTACCCTAACTGGCTATAAACACTGTAGTAGTACCTAAAAAGAATGACAAGTGGAGAGTATGCGTAGACTATACTGAGTTAAATAAAGCATGCCCCAAAGATTCATTCCCATTGCGATATATAGATCAAATGATTGATGCCACAGCAGGTCATGAATTATTGAGCTTTTTAGATGCATATTCGGGTTATAATAAGATTAAAATGAATCCCTCATATGAGGAAAAAACTTCCTTCATCACAAATAGGGGGACTTACTGTTATAAAGTTATGCCTTTTGGCTTAAAAAAGGCTGGAGCCACCTATCAAAGGTTAGTGACTAAAATGTTCCAAGAACATCTTGGAAAGACGATGGAAGTCTACATTGATGATATGTTGGTAAAATCAACACAAGCACTTGAACATTTCCATCATCTCTCTACTGCTTTTGATATTTTACGCATGTATAATACGAAGCTAAATCCAGAGAAATGCGCTTTTGGAGTGCAATCAGGTAAATTTTTTGGTTTCCTTGTATCGAACAGAGGAATAGAGGTAAATCCTCCACAAATTAAATCTATAGAGGAAATACCTGATATTTTAACAAATAAAAAGGAAGTTCAAAGACTAACAGGGAGAATAGCAGCTTTGGGTAGGTTTATTTCTAAATCTTCCGAAAAAAGTTTTAAATTCTTCTCAGTTCTCAAAAAGCAGAATCAGTTCGAATGGACTGAAGAATGTCAGCAAGCCCGCAAAATTTTGAAGATTTATCTATCAAAACCGCCATTGCTTTTAAAGCCAAAAGAAAGGGAAAGATTGTACATCTACCTGGCTATCTCAGAAATTGCTGTAAGTGCAGTACTGGTAAGAGAAGAAAAAGGTAAACAATCACCTATCTATTATGTAAGTAAAACTTTGCTAGATGCTGAGACTAGATATCCACAACTGGAAAAGTTAGCCTTATCTTTAATAATGACATCTAGAAAATTACGACCATACTTTCAATGCCACCCAATCACCGTTGTGACCTCATATCCTTTAAGAAATATTCTGGATAAACAAGAATTGTTAGGAAGATTAGCCAAGTGAGCCATAGAATTAAGTGAGCATGAAATAATCTATCAGCCTAGTATTGCAATTAAGTCTCAAATACTAGTTGATTTTGTTGCTGACTTTAGTAATAGCATTGTACATGAAGTAAAAAAAGAGTTACAACTCTTTAACGGTGCTAATCCAGACCTATGGACCTTTTTCACTGATGGTTCTTAAAATATAAAAGGTGCCGTCTTAGGCATAGTCTTAATATCACCCACGGGTGAAAAGACACGGCAAGCTATCAAGTGTTATCCTATAACTAACAATGAAGCAGAGTACGAAGCTGTTATTGCAGGGCTTGAACTCGCACGGGAGCTCTCAATCGAGCAAATTGTGATCAACAGCGACTCCCAACTGGTAGTAAATCAGATACAGGGGACTTACATCACTCGAGAGACTAGAATGCAACAGTATCTTGAAAAAGCACGAGAGCTCGTGAGACAATTCAAAACATGGAAGGTAGTGCAAATACCTAGAGAGGAAAATGCAGAAGCGGATGCATTAGCTAACCTCGCTGTAGTCACGGAAGTAACGAACAAAGACAATACAATTTTCGTTCAACTATTTCATCCAATAATAGACCAGGAAAGGAATGAGGTAACTTTCGATAACCTAACCTGGGGCTGGAGAAACGAAATTCTTAATTTTTTGCAGAATGGCACCTTAACTGAAGACAGGAAAGCAACTCAAGCACTTTGCTGCAAAGCTGAACGGTACTGCCTTATTCGCAACTCGCTTTATCACAAGATGTTCGGAGGACCCCTAGTTAAATGCCTCGGACCTAACCAAACATAATTTGTGATGAAATAAGTCCACGAAAGACACTGTGGAAATCACTCAGGGGCGAGATCCTTAGTGAAACACTAATCAGAGCTGGATACTATTGGCCTAAGATGGAAGACGAATCCGAGAACTTCGTATCCAAATGTGACAGATGCCAAAGGTTTGCCAATAACATGCATCGACCAACACAATTATTACATCCAATAATATTCCCATGGCCTTTCATGGAATGAGGTATGGACATAGTGGGACCTCTTCCAAAAACTAAAGGACAGGTGCGGTTTTTACTCGTGCTAACCGACTATTTTACAAAATGGGTAGAGGTAGAAGCGTTCAAACAAGTGCGAGAAAAGGAAGTTAAAAGCTTCTTATGGCGAAAAATAATATGCCGCTTTGGAATACCAAAGGAAATCGTGTGTGATAATGGCCCACAATTCATAGGCTCGCAAATCACAGAATTGTTCAAAAGTTGGCAAATCAAGCGGATCACTTCAACGCCGTACCACCCCGTGGCTAATGGTCAAGTTAAATCAACCAATAGGGTCATCATCAACAATCTAAAGAAGCGGCTGGATAAAGCCAAAGGAAACTGTCTTGATGAGTTACCAGCGGTACTATGGGCATACAGAACTACATAAAAAATAGCTACGCGAGAAACTCATTCGCACTTATTTATGGCTCAGAAGCCTTAATACCTGGAGACTGGTGAACCAAGCATAAGGTTCTCAACAGCCATGGAGGGAGAAAATGATGATGAATTGAGGACCAACCTAGACCTGCTCGAACCAAGGAGAGAATAAGCATTGATACGGATGGAAGCTCAAAAACAAATCTTATAGCGTTATTACAACCGTAAATCTCATCTCAGGTACTTCAAGATTGGGGACTTCGTCCTCAAAAAAGTCTTTCAATCAAAGAAAGAAGCAGGTGTAGGAAAGCTAAATCCAAACTTGGAATGACCTTACAAAATCTGAGGCATAGCTGGGAAAGGCGCCTATGAGTTGGAAGCTATGGACGACATAGTTCTACCAACAAGCTGGAACGCCATCCACCTAAAGAAGTATTACTTCTATAGGAAAAGAATACCCCTCATAAGGTATCACACGTTCGATTTAATTTTGAACATTTAAAAAAAATTTACTAACTTTTTTAGATGATAGGCATAAAGCTAACCCATCACCAGATAATGTTGTTAGATCTGCAAAGACGCGAGGAAATAACAGAATTCACGATCTAGTGTTACACTTTCGGATGGACGTTTTAAAAGGGTTAAGCAGACATCATCTAAAAAACTATATACTTTCGAGTCCGGAATGTTTTTCCTTTTCAGGAAAAGGACCCCAAGGAAGGAATAATCAAGTGCTCGAGATTTCATTCTTCAAAGCTCAAACACTTGGGGGACTATACAGTATGGAAGGCTAAGACGAAGCAAAGAACACTATCAGAAGGTCAAAAGCTCTAGCCTGAATGAGACAAGTGACACGAGCAGAATCGAAAGAAATAAAAAGAGCCATCCAAATACAAAGCCTATTGCAAAAAGCAAAAACCTTCGAACATGTTCAGGTTGAAAGGCAAAATATTAGTCAGGAGAAAGAAATGTACATCTTTATAGTTATTTAAAGTTGTTGTAGCAAAAACAATGTACTCATTCAAAAAATTGTTCTCAAATAAAACAGTTATGGATGAAAGATCTAAATCCTTGTATTAGTTCAAAAAACTGTTATCAAATAGAAATAGTTACGAATAAGAAAACATTTCCCTCGTACTTATTAGAAAACTTTTTCCAAAACAATTGCGGGTAAAAACCCCAATCTTTATAAAAACTGTTACTAGTAAAAAAATAGTTGTTTCCTTGTATTAATATCGAAACATTTTTACCTATGAAAAACAGTTACGAGATACAAGGGTATATCAAATCTGGTAAACAAAAAAAGTTGCAAACATGGTGTTTAGACCATAACCAAACACATGTAAAATGTCATGGAAGTTCAAACAAAAAACTTTCCTTGGAAACATTCTCAAACATGTGTAAAATTCCTATCACTCTATTGCATTATCATGAAGTTGAGACGTCTTCTTCATGTCAATTAGAAAGGGCCCTCTTCCATAAACTATGCCTATTACAAAAAGGCACATATTTAATATGACACTATGCCTATTACAAAAAGGTACGAGTAGTCTAAAGCATTCCACATGCAAAACTCAGAGGTAAAACTAAAACCTCTAAAAATGAAGCATGCAAAGGACTTAAAGAGTGAAATAGAAACTCAAAAAAAGTCGTACTAACATTAATATATTAAAATGTCTAAAACTAAGTATTAACTTATACTTAGCTGTATAAAATTTTTATATACATTGTGGTACCCCTAAGTTGTCATTTGGGGACTTTAAAGAAATCCAAATTTACCCCCGATGGGATTGAGGGTAGCCACCAATTGATTCAAAGGAGAAATAAAAGGGGGATGAACCGACTAAATTTCTTCAAGAGAGGGGTTGACTTCACTGGCAGAAGGAGCGGGAGCAACTAGAGAAGAGCTGGAGAAGGAGCGGGACCCTACTTCCCTGATGGAAGGCATGGAAGCAGGAAGAGATGGAACAATAACAAGCGCAGAGGGTTGAGGAGCGGTAGAAGCCACGGGCAAAGCAGCAGGCACGGAGGGTTGAAGAGTCGAGGAAGTTACGGGCAAAATAACAGCAGAAGCCGAAATATCCAAAGGAATAGATGAGACAACTTCTCTCAAAGAAGCAGGAAATACAGCAGCCAAAGGGACATTGTCAGGAGCAAGGTCAACACCCTCATGAACATGGGGATGTGAAACACCATCAAGGACAGAGGGACTCAATCACATACACGGAAGGAAAGGTTAAAGGTGTAAGTTCATCATCTGAAATCACCTGCCTTCTCTGTGGCTTGTGCACTAAAGCACCTTCTTCTTCTTCTTCTACCGAACGAGAATCACCAATCTTCCTCTTCGAGGAAGATGAACCAACAATGATTTCTTGGGCCTGAGCCAAAGACATCTTCGGGATAGATGAAGCAGACACCCCACGAGCGGAGAACCCTATTAAAAGGGAGAAAGTTAAACGACAATGAAAGAAGATACTCGAGTAAGGAAAGAAGCAAGAAAAAAAGCTTCACTTACCGTGGGTATTTACATGCCAACCATACCTCCTAGCGAGGTACTTCCAAGATCTCTCTTCTAAAGGAGCAACGGAAAACAATTTTTATACCCAATCACGAATACCAGTGACATTCTCCACAGTATTCATGATTGCTGAGAGAAGAAGAAACAGATACGGTGTTAATAAAACATCTCAAGTCAAAACGAGAAAAAGTAAATAAATGTGAGCTAAAGCATACTCACGTGCGCGATTCCACTTCTTAGGGAAGGGAATATTTTCTTCACCCACTAAATCAACAGTGGGTACAGCAACATACTGGAGGTACCAACCCCATCTCCAGGGGTTACCAACACTCTTTTATTTCTAGTAGTCAAAGTAAAAACCCCTTCACGAAATAATGTATGAGAGTAGAGATGAATAAGATAGTTTAAAGTAAAAGGAACCGAGGATAAAGAAGCCAAACTTCTAAGACATGCGACAACTCGCCACATAAGCAGACCAACTTGTCCTTAGCAGATGTTGAAAAAACGGTAGAACTCAATTATGACTAGGTCAATGGGAGGTCTAAACCCTAGAGTGAAGAGGTACGTATAAAAAAACAATATCCCGTCTTGTAAGACATTATTCTTTGATTACTATTTGGAATATAGACAGGGAAGTCAGACCTCCAAAAGCACTCCCTACAAACAAGAGAAATCTGACCCTCAGTTATAAGGGTTGAATATCTTTCGACACTATCAAGAGAAGAAGATTGGTCTACAAGAACTTGACTATCCCTAGTAAAAACAAACTCAGCAGGGACAATTTCATCGACTCCAGGTTCACGAAGGAGTTCGCCTCTACCTCTAGACAAAGACCGGGAAACCCTAAACCTTGGAGAAACTAGAGATCTAGTTGAAGGAGAAGGAACTATCTGAGAAGAAGAGGTTCCCGTCAAAGGAGTGGATCCTAGACTTCTAAGTCTACGACCCCTCCGACTCCTAGTCGGAGCAGAAGATGGCGTTAAACTTTCAATATCTATTACTCCCTGAGGTTGGTTTGAAAAAGACATGTTTACAGAGGCAAGAAGAAAGTTCTTTACAAAAGAAAAAGTTAGAAAAGTTTTTCGTGGAAGCAAAGAAAAGAAGAAAGGTATTTATACTTGAGGACAATCGCAAACATGGGAAAAAAGAAAAGTAATGATGAAAAGTCATAATTGATGTTGTCACTTCGATACTGGCACAGCCGCAAAAACCCCTAAAAGGTGCCGAGTAAATGCAGAACCAATCTGAAAGGGACACGTGGTATGAGCATTAAATGGAAGTGACAAACGACGCCTATGGTGCAGAGAAGGATACAATGTTTCGATGAAAAACGGCAGCAAAATATTCCCTCAATAAATGAATATCCACTTACCAAATATTAATCGTTAAATATATAGTAAGTGAGGGGACTATCTGTATTGGTAAAAAAGAGTTTCACACGTAAGCCAGCTTTTGACAACTCAGCCAGTCACGTGGACACAGGAAAACGTGACAACTGGATGTGATTCTTTGAAGAGGTACTGTACAAAGAGACAAGATTTAGTAAACCCTCGAGCTTATCAGCCACGGGAAACTCAACTTGATCAAAACAGGAGGGAGTCACGGTCAGAATGAAACTAGACGAAGCCACAGACAGATTCAAAGACCCACAATTGATTACTCGAACGTTATGTAACTGTAACCCAATTACCGTTATCCTTTGTAATGCCTCGTTAATGTCACAATTAGTCATTAATGAGAAACCATAGCAAGAGTTGTACGTTATAGGAATCTCCTATATAAGGGAAGGGAATACAACTTGTAAAGGCATCTGATTCTCGAATATAATTGACTTTGCTTTTCTATTTCTGCAATATTATCTGTTATTCATTTTTCTCCATTTCCTTGATTATCAGTAGACCATGTTCATCTTAAAAATAAGATTTAGTCAAAGGGTCTAATTCTTTTGTTAAATAGTGTTGGCCTGGGGGTATCCCTTGTTGTTGATATTGTGTACTGGAACACTTACCGTGTGAGTTCATTCGTGTGGAAATTTATGAGATGAAAATGTATGTATTGACCCTTTTTTTTCCTTATGTCTATTGGTTGTTGAAATCATGTTAGGACACATGCACACGCATACACGTAATTAAGTACTATTAATTGAATCAGGACTCCTTGTTGTTGTCAAATACAGATACTCTTGTTGTGCTTATTGTATGGGTGGGAATGACCCAGTTGGCACGTGAGTCATCCGTGCAGTTAGTAATCGAATGGGCGAAAGTTTCCAAGTGTTAGGGTTCGGATACTGGGACCGTAAATGATAATTAATCCGAGGTTCAGAACCTCGTGGAGATGACTATGAATTTGATGTAGAAATGGTTGAAGTTGTTGAGTCATTACCTGCTCGTGTTGTATATTTACATGCCGGGTTTATTTGTGTTCTATTCAGTCTTTGTGTTACTTCATGGCTTTCGCTGATACTTATTGTTTTCCTTCTTTATCGAATTCACTGTCTTTTAGCTATATTACGTAGCCTTTATGTGTACATCATTATTTCCTTGATTCCTATATTGATACTTGTTCAGTTTTTATTAGACCAGTGGGTGTTCTGACTACTCCTCGTCACTACTTCATCGAGGTTAGTCTTGATACTTACTTGGCACCACTACGGTGTGCTCAAACTACTCTTCTGCACATTTTTGTGCAAATTCCAGGTTTTTGAATAGCCGGCCGATTGATTGATAGTAGCGCGGTTGCTGTTGTGGAGACTCAAGGTAAAACCGCTTCAGCGTTCACGGTTTCGGAGTCACCATCTTATATTTTTGTTTGCATTGGTGCACTTATTTTCTGAACAGTGGTATTTTTAGGAGTTTTAGTGTAAATTCTTAAAAGCTTATGACTTGTACTTCCGGGTTTTGGGAATATAAAATGTGTAAAGAATTATTCATTTCAAAAAAGTATTAGATTCTATTTATTATTGTTGTTACCCCTGAATATTAGGCTTACCTAGTCCTTAAGACTAGGTTCCATTACGATACCCAACGAAGGGAAATTTGGGTCGTGACATTAACCCCATTCCCTTTGATGATCTTTCAACTGCCTCTCTAGATAGGCCTTTTGTAAGTGGATCTGACACGTTATCTCTTGACTTTACGTAGTCAATTGTGATAACACCACTAGAGAGTAGTTATCTAACAGTATTATGTCCCCGTCGTATATGACGAGATTTTTCGTTATACATAACGCTCCCTGCCCTGCCTATTGTCTCTTGACTATCACAATGTATACAAATAAGTGCCAAAGGTTTAGGCCAAAATGGAATATCTTCCAAGAAATTTCGGAGCCATTTAGCTTATTCACCGGCCTTATCTAAAAATATGAATTCAAATTCCATTGTAGAACGGGTGATGCACATTTGTTTGGATGATTTCCAAGACACTACTCCACCCCCAATTGTGAAAACATATCCACTCGTGGATTTAACTTCAGATGATCCGATGATCCAATTTGTATCACTATTTTGAAGCCCGGTACAGGTTCGATATGATTTATATGTGTTATCTGTGTAATTTGGTAAGAAACGGACTTAATTTGACGTGATTCGTACCTTAAATGCAAAGCTTAATTTTTATAGAAGTTTGAAGAATTTTCATAAATTTTTAGTTTAATTCATCGTGTTAGTGTTGTTTTATGTGGTTTGAAACCTCGAGCGAGTCCTTGTTAGGTTATATGACTTGTGTGTGTGGTTGGACGGGGTCCCGAGGGGGGCCTCGGGTACGTTTAGGATGCTCATTGGGTGTTCTTAGAACTTGGGAGACATCTGAACTATTGCTGGTTCTGGTGTCTCGCACCTGCGATGGACCTTCCGCAGGTGCGGCGAGGAGTTCGCAGGTGCGAAACTTATCCCAAACCTCCAATCCTCGCAGGTGCGGAGCTGCGGGTGCGGCCATTTGACCGCAGGTGCGACCCCAAGCTTTTTAGTGTGTTTTCACACCTGCGATGGTAGTTCCGTAGGTGCGGGACCGCAGGTGAGATCCCAGGGGCAGAACCGAGGGTTTATGTTATTTTCACCATTTTCGAATTGGGGAGCTCGGGAGAGGCGATTTTTGGAGGCTTTTTCACCTGGATAATTTGGGTAAGTGATTTCTATCCATTATAGACAAATTTCCATGTTTCCAATCTTAAATCAAACCTTTAATTTCGAAATTTTTGGGTAGAAAATGGGATAAACTTCATAAACCGAATTATTGAGTTTTTATTGGGTTTTTGGCCTCCAACTTGAAAGATTTTCATATGTTTAGACTCGTGGGTGAATGGGTATCCAGAAAATATAATTTTTACCCGATTCCGAGACATGGGCCCGGGGAACTTTTTCGGCAATTTTCCTAATTTCGCGTTTTAGCTTCAAATTTATTTGTTAAACTAGTTGCTTGTAGTAGTATTTACACAATGCTATTGATTTGAGCACATTTGGGCCATTGGGAGTCAGATACTCGTGGCAAGAACGTGATTTCAAGTTTGTTTTGAGCGGTTGAGGTAAGTATCTTGCCTAAGCTTGTGTGGGGGAATTACCCCTTAGGATTTGAGTCTTCTATGTTGATTGTAGTCCGTGAACGCGAGGTGATGAGCGCATGTTCGGAATTATTTGTGGGAATTTGACCCTTTAGGAATCTTAGATCCTTATATTCGCCGAGTATGAAGTGTTGTTAGCATGATTGGATTTCCTAATTTCTAGTGTCACCTTTATTTGCTTAAATGTGGAAGTTCTTACTTTTGGATTTACTCCTATTGCCTACTTGACTCCTAATTGACTTATCTGAAGGTTTTATTTCCTTTATTGTCATTCTATATCTTTTTAACTGCGTATCTCAAATTTGCAATTATCTTCATCTCAACCTATAATTGTTTTGGTCTTACATAGAAGTTATGGTTATTCTCTGCTGCTTGTCCTTAAGTGGAAATTGTTGAATATTTTCGTATTTGCTCAACCTTAAAGGGAGTGTAGATATTCTATACCTTCGTGACTTTCCTTATATGGAGTTATCGGATTTGTGTTGATTTCTCGTGTTCACCCGTGTAATTAGGTGCGGCTGTTACATGCTATTTCCCTTGTTGAGTGATTTGTAATATGCCTAGCTCTCTTTATTATGTTTATTTCCCGTGAACTAGTTTTTCCTATCTTGTGGTCGAAGGCTCTTGATTTGATGTATTAATTGTATCTTGAACTGTTGCCACTGCTGTTGTTGTACTTGTTGTGGTGATGCACGAGGTTTCTACCATGCAGTTGTTGATATGGGGATTTGCACGAGGTTTCGGCCGTGCCGTGTTTACTATTGATATTTCACATGCGGCGTGATAAGGCGGGACACGAGATTGAGTGTTGCGCATGTGGCGTGACAAGGTGGGAACATGTTTATGCACGTGTGGCGAAACAAGGCGGGCATATACTTTAATATTGCACATGTGACGTGACAGGATGGGCTATGTCAGGGATTGTTGTGATACTTCTGTTGGCTGGGGGCATCCCTTGTTGTTGATACTGTGTACTGGAACACTTACCGTGTGAGTTCATTTGTGTGGAAATTTATGAGATGAAAATGTACGTATTGCCCCTTTGTTTTCCTTATGTCTATTGGTTGTTGAAATCATGTTAGGACACCTGCACAACCATGCACGTAGTTAAGTACTATTAATGGATTCAGGACTCCTTGTTGTCGTTAAATATAGATACTCTTGTTGTGCTTATCGTATGGGTGGGAATGACCCAATTGGCACGTGAGTCGTCCGTGCAGTTAGTACGCGACTGAGGGCGCGAGTTGCCAAGTGTTAGGGTTCGGATATTGGGACCGTAAATGATGATTTCTCTGAGGTTCAGAACCTCGTGGAGATGACTATGAATTTTATGTAGAAATAGTTGAAGTTGTTGAGTCATTACATGCTCGTGTTGTATATTTACATGCCGGGTTTATCTATGTTCTATTCAGTGTTTGTGTTACTTCATGGTTTTCGCTGATACTTATTATTTTCCTTCTTTATAGAATTCACTGTCTTGTTAGCAGTATTGCATAGCCTTTATGTTTACATCATTATGTTCTTGATTCCTATATTGATACTTGTTCTGTTTTTATTAGACCAGTGGGTGTCTTGAATAATCCTCGTCACTACTTGACCGAGGTTAGTCTTGATACTTACTGGGAACCTCTCTGGTGCGCTCATACTACTCTTCTGCACATTTTGTACAGATTCCAGTTTTTCGCATAGCCGGCCGATTGATTGATAGTAGCGCGGTTGATGTTGTGGAGACTCAAGGTCAAACCGCTTCAGCGTTCACGGTTTCGGAGTCACCATCTTATTTTTTTTTTTGCACTCTTGCACTTATTTTCTTAACAGTGGTATATTTAGGAGTTTTAGTGTAAATTCTTAAAATCTTATGCCTTGTACTTCTGGGTTTTGGGAATATAAAAAGTGTAAAGAGTTATTCATTTCAGATAATTATTAGATTCTATTTATTATTGTTTGTAATCCCTGAATATTAGGCTTACCTAGTCCTTAAGACTAGGTTCCATTACGATACCCAACGGAGGGAAACTTGGGTCGTGACATTAACCCCATTCCCTTTGATGATCTTTCAACTGCCTCTCTAGATAGGCCTTTTGTAAGCGGATCTGACACGTTATCTCTTGACTTTACGTATTCAATTGTGATAAAACCACTAGAGAGTAGTTGTCTAACGGTATTATGTCCCCATCGTATATGACGAGATTTTCCGTTATACATAACGCTCCCTGCCCTGCCTATTGTCACTTGATTATCGCAATGTATACAAATAGGTGCCCAAGGTTTGGGCTAAAATGGAATATCTTCCAAGAAATTCCGGAGCCATTTAGCTTATTCACCGGCCTTATCTAAAGCTATGAATTTAGATTCCATTGTAGAACGGGTGATGCACGTTTGTTTGGATGATTTCCAAGACACTACTCCAGCCCCAATTGTGAAAACATATCCACTCGTGGATTTAAGTTCAGATGATCCGATGATCTAATTTGCATAAATATATCCCTTGATCACGGAGGGATATTTGTTATAATGCAAAGCATAGTTTTGGGTATGTTTCAGATACCCCAAAACTCGTTTCATTGCCATCCAATGTATGTGATTGGGATTACTTGTAAATCGACTCATTTTGCTAATAGCACATGCTATATCTGGTCGCGTACAATTCATGATATATATCAAACTTCCTAATACTCTAGCATAGTCCAGTTGTAAGTCACTTTCACCTTCATTATTTTGAAGTGCATAACTCACGTCAATTTGAGTCTTGGCAATTTTGAAATCGAAATACTTGAACTTTTCAAGTACTTTTTCAATTTAGTGAGACTGTGATAATTCTAGACCTTGTGGAGTTTTATGAATTCTGATTCCTAAGATCACATCAACAACTCCTAAGTCTTTCATGTCGGATTTTCTAGCCAACATGCGTTATGTAGTATTTATATCTGCCATACTTTTGCTCATTATCAACATGTCATCAACATATAAACAAACAATGACTTCATGACCTGAAGTGTTTTTAATGTAAACACATTTGTCGCACTCGTGGATTTTAAAACCACTTGCCAATATTGTTTGGTCAAATTTGGCATGCCATTGTTTGGGTGCTTTTTTAAGTCCATAAAGCGACTTAACAAGTTTGCACACTTTCTTTTCTTTACCAGGAACTACAAAACCCTCAGGTTGTTCCATGTAAATCTCTTCCTCCAATTCTCCATTTAAGAAAGTTGTTTTAACATCCATATGATGGATTTCAAACCCATACACGGCCGCTAATGCCACTAACATCCTAATAGATTTTAGCTTCGTTACTGGCGAGTAAGTGTCAATGTAATCAAGGCCTTCCTTTTGTCTATAGCCTTTGACAACAATTCTTGCCTTATGTTTTTCAATAGTGCCATCAGCTTTCATTTTCCGTTTAAAGATCTATTTCTTACCTAAAGTCTTATTTCCCAGAGGAAGATCAACCAATTCCCATGTGTGGTTATCCAAAATTGATTGAATCTCACTATTGACTGCCTCTTTCCAAAATGCTGAATCAGAAGACGATATAGCTACTTTAAAAGTTTGAGGATCATTTTCTATCAAGAATGTCACAAAATCTGGTCCAAAGGAAGTAGATATTCTTTGACGTTTGCTATGCCATGGATCTTCTACACTTGGAGTATTTTCCTTTGGTTATTCCCGAGGTCGTTTAGGTCTTTCACTTAACGACTTGCATTCAGCTTTATATGAATAAATGCTTTCAAAGAATTCAGCATTATCTGATTCCATTACCGTATTAACATGAATCTTGGGATTATCGGATTTATGGACAAAAAATCGACATGCTTTATTGTTTGTAGCATATCCAATGAAAATGCAATCTACTGCGTTTGGTCCGATTTTAACCCTTTTAGGCAAAGGAACTTGTACCTTTGCTAGACACCCCCACACTTTGAAATATTTCAACTTGGGGTTTCTACCTTTCCATTTTTCATATGGAATAGATTGTGTTTTTCTATGGGTTACTCTTTTGAGTATTCGGTTAGCTGTAAGGATAGCTTCCCCTCCATAAACTCTGTGGTAATCCGGAACTTATTAATAAAGGATTCATCATTTCCTTTAATGTCCGATTTTTCCTTTCCGTAATTCCGTTGGATTGAGGTGTGTAAGGTGCAGTAGTTTGATGGATAATTCCATATTCCGAACATATTTCTGCAAACGAAGAGTCATATTCTCCACCTCTATCACTTCTAATCATTTGGGNAGCAGTAAAGTAAGTCGCAAATGCTTCTTTGACAGAACAAACATGTCGAGTGGCTCCGGAGTCAATCCACCACTCCTTCGGATTTCCTGCTAAGTTGAATTCCAAAAGCATTGCACAAAGATCATCAATGTCAACATTCTTCTCCAATATGTTGGCCTTTCCCTTCTTCTTATACTTTCTCGAGAAGCGACAATGTAACGACCCGATCGGTCATTTTGAGATCCGGCGCGTCGTTCAGCAGTTGGGAGTCATGAAAAACTTCATTTCGGGTATTGTGACTTGTGTGTATGGTCAGAGTTGAAATTCAGGAGGTTTAGAGTTAAATTTAAAGGAAAATTCTCATTTTAGAAGCCTTAAGTTGCAGAAATTGAGTAAGACTGGAATTTTGAGTAAACGACCTCGGAATCAGGAACCGAAGGTTCCAGTGGGTTCATATGGTGATTTCGAACTTGGGCGTATGTCCGAATCGGCATTTGGGTAACTCGAGAGTGTTTTGGTGTATATTGTGGAAGTCAGCATTTTTGAAGAAATTTCCTAAGTTTGGCTTGAAGTGAATTTCAATGATATTAATGTCCTTTTGGGATTCCGAGTCTTGGAATAGCTTCATATGGTGATTCTGGAGTTGGGAGCATGATCGGAAGTGAATTTGGATGTCTATAGGTCATTTTGGAGTCATTTGTCTACAGATAGAAATTTGAAGGTTTTTGGGAAATCCAGTCGGAAGTGGAAGTTCTGATATCGAGGTCAGAATGTGATTACGGAAGTTGGAGCAGGTCCGTAATGTTGAATATGACTTGTGCGATAAATTTGAGGTCAATCGGGCGGGATTTGATAGGTTTCGACGTCGGGTGTAGAAGCTTGAAATTCTAAGTTCTTAAAGAACGTGATTTGAGTGCGATTCGTGATTTCGGCATTGTTTGATGTGATTTGAGGGATCGAGCAAGTTCGTGTTGTGTTTTTGGACATGTTGGTATGATTGGACGGGTTCCCGGGGGCCCCAGGAGGATTCCGGGTTGTTAACGGATCAAAGTTGAAGGTCGGAAAGGTTTGGTTTCTGCTGTCATCTGGTGCAACCGCACCTGCGAGGAATTGGCCGTAGGTGCGAGTTTGGCTTGGCCTGGCTGGGAACCGCAGGTGCGATAAATATTCCGCACCTGCAAAGCCGCAGGTGCGGGATATAGGGCGCAAGTGCGATTTGGCTGGAGATTTGGGAAACCGCGGGTGTGGGTGAATTGATGAAGGATCCGCAGGTGCAGAAAATCGACCTGGGCAGATTGTTTTTTTCAGCGAGAGTTTAGTTCATTGNGTAATGTTGAATATGACTTGTGCGCAAAATTTGAGGTCAATCGGGCGGGATTTGATAGGTTTCGACGTCGGGTGTAGAAGCTTGAAATTCTAAGTTCTTAAAGAACGTGATTTGAGTGCGATTCGTGATTTCGGCGTTGTTTGATGTGATTTGAGGGCTCGAGCAAGTCCGTGTTGTGTTTTTGGACATGTTGGTATGATTGGACGGGTTCCCGGGGGCCCCAGGAGGATTCCGGGTTGTTAACGGATCAAAGTTGAAGGTTGGAAAGGTTTGGTTTCTGCTGTCATCTGGTGCAACCGCCCCTGCGAGGGATTGGCCGTAGGTGCGAGTTTGGCTTGGCCTGGCTGGGAACCGCAGGTGCGATAAATATTCCGCACCTGCAAAGCCGCAGGTGCGGGATATAGGGCGCAAGTGCGATTTGGCTGGAGATTTGGGAAACCGCGGGTGTGGGTGAATTGATGAAGGATCCGCAGGTGCAGAAAATCGACCTGGGCAGATTGTTTTTTTCAGCGAGAGTTTAGTTCATTGTCTTCACTTTCTTCATGGGATAGGCGGTTTTTGAAGAGCTTTTAAGGGGGATTTCACCAAGCTTCAAGAGGTAAGTTCTTCTACTTGGTTCTAAGGTCAAATACAAGATATTTCATGGATTTTGAGCATGAAATTGGTAGGAAAATTATGAAACTTTGAAGAAACCTAGAATTTGGTAAAATTGGATTTTTGGCCACTAATTGAGCATAAACATTAAAGTAAATGATATAATTGAGTTAGTNAGCATGAAATTGGTAGGAAAATTGTGAAACTTTGAAGAAACCTAGAATTTGGTAAAATTGGATTTTTGGCCACGAATTGAGCATGAACATTAAAGTAAATTATATAATTGAGTTAGTAAGGCTATGGGTAGAAGGAATCTTCGAGAATTTTGGATTTTCGAGCACGTGAGCCCGATGGCATTTTGGTCATTTCGCTGAGCGGGGTTGGGAAAGTATATAATCTGAAATTGTTGTGAGTATTAGGATGAATTTTCACTTCTTTGTCATTTATGTGGTAGTTTCGGAGCGTGGTGCGTACGTTGGGGTCATTGGAAGGGCTTGGAAGCCGGTGTTGGAACTTCGGAGCGAGGTAAGTCTCCTTTCTAACTTCATGAGGGGGAGTCGTCCCCCTAGGTGAATTAATTAAGTATATGTTATTATCTTCGGGGGCTACGTACACACGAGGTGACAGAAGTCTGTGCGTAGCTACTAATATGCTTATGTTCGGGTAGTCTAGGACCCAGTAGCATGCTTTATATGTGTACCCGTAACCCTGCCTGTATCATTGAACTGTTTATATGACCGAAAACATAATTAAATGTTTAAAGGAAAGCTGGAGTTCATAATGTTATCCTTCTAGAGAGAATTTGATTCCGATGTAAATATATGTGTACCTGGATTTGGTCGTATCGAGGAATACCGTTAAATTTGACAAATGAGTTTTCAAAAACAAATGATTTCAAAACTTATGTTTCAGCCTTCTTTTACGAATTTTTACTATTTTTCATGAGAAAAACTATTGTTCTTAATCAAAGTGGATTTAAACGTGTTGAAATGTGTCAGCACTCGAGTCGCAAGCATGTTTCGCGATCGAGGGAAGCTTTATGTTATAAATATTATTTATATCGAGTCAGCACACGAGCCGCAGGTATGATGCACTACCGTGGGATAGCTTATTATTATTTATATCGAGTCAGTACGCGAGCCGCAGGTATGATGCGCGGTCGTGGTATAGCTTATTATTATTATATCGAGTCAGCACGCGAGCCGCATGTATGATGCACGGCCGTGGGATAGCTTTTTATTATTATCGAGTCAGCACAGNGCACACGAGTCGCAGGGATGATGCGTGATCTTGGGATAGCTTATTATATCGCGTCAGCACACGAGTCGCAGGGATGATGCGCGATCGTGGGATAGCTTATTATTATATCGAGTTAGCGAGTCACATGTATGATTCGCGATCGTGGGATAGCTTTATGACCCCAGTCCCTATGACCACCTTTATGACTCTGGCCGGTTGTCTTATCCTAGTATGTGTATGGTCACTTGAGTTCTGAGTCACTTGTAACTGGAGTCCAGAAGATCTCTTCCTCTTCTTACTTTTTGGAGCAGTTTCTTCAACGATATCAGCTCCCATGATCGTTGAATTTCCACGAGACTTCTTCTCGTCTGTTTTTTTGTCTTCCTCAATCTTGAGGCGAATCACAAGATCTTCCAACTTCATTTCTTTGCGCTTATGCTTGAGATAGTTCTTGAAATCTCTCCACGAAGGAGACAACTTTTCAATCATTGCAGCCACTTGAAATGCTTCATTCATTACCATACCTTCAACAATAAGGTCATGAAAAATAAGTTGATGTTCCTGAACGTGGGTTCCCACAGTTTTGGTGTCTATCATTTTATAGTCTAGAAACTTGGAAACCACGAACTTCTTCAAGCATGCATCTTCTGTCTTGTACTTCTTCTCAAGTGCGTCCCATAATTCTTTCGAAGTATTTATCCCACTGTACACATTGTACAAGTCATCCTCTAAAGCACTTAAAATATACCATTTGCAAAGAAAATCTGCCTGCTTCCACGCCTCAATAATCATGAACTTTTCATTGTCCGGCATGTCCGCAGCAGGCACTAGAGGCTCTTCACTGGTGAATTTCTACGTACCAAGCGTGGTAAGCCAGAAGAACACCATTTGCTGCCATCCTTTGAAGTTGGTTCCAGAAAATTTCCCCGGCTTTTATGCCGGTGGAACAGCAGTCCGGCTCGACAAGGCTATCATCGTTGGCGTAACAGTTGCAGAAGAACTTCCGTTATCAATTGACATTTCTCACTGTCAACAACAGAAGAGTTCAATCAATGGCAAAACCAGAACAATAAACAATATGTCTAACAAATAAAAATCGATGTTGTTATATAATTTTTCACAGAAAACGATGAAGTTTTTATCTTCTTCAAATCGTTTTCTGAATTTCAAAAATTTGATGAAGTTTTTACATCTTCAAATCAGAATAATTAAATTCAGAAGGAGTAGAAAACACACAGGTTTTAATCTCCACAAACAGAATATATAAAATAAAAATATAATTTCCTTAAGATTGTTAGCAATCTGTATTGCTGTACTATAAAACAATAATTTTTTTCTGAAAATACAGAAATAGTGAGAAACCTCACTAGCGCAGGCTCTAGTGTGGGATTAGTGCGGCCGCGCTAGTGGAATTTACCAGAGACAGTGAGAAACCTGACTAACGCGACCACTAGCGCATGTTGAGCGCGGGCACGCTAGTCCAAGCGTCCTTAGATTTTCTATGGAAAAATAATATAAGAATAAACCGAGCCCACTGAATACACAGTGTGTCCTTAAGGAAATTATTCCCCTCAGGTACCTGAGGTTTTGGAATATATCCTCACAGGATAGAACGATTTAACTCACCCGCGTATCGGTACCAAAGACTCCGGTGATCAGCGAACCACTTGATGGTTGTAAAACACACTGGAATATTTTTGTGCAGAAGAAGAAGAACAAGATCAGAAAATTTAGTAAGTAAAAATTATGGGATTCAAGGTATATTTACAGCCAATTTAGTACTGTTTCTTAAATGGTTTTGCAACCTTTCAGAACAGCCATAGCTATTAGAATAGGTGTGAATCCTTTCAGAATAGCCATAGTTGTTTTGAACAGGTATGAATATTGCGGGAAATT
>ML405720.1:52442-169337 GCA_005239525.1 Nicotiana knightiana | reverse complement strand
CATGTTTAAACAGTAAAATACCCAACAAACATGTACTTTAAACTCAAGTACTCAGCTTTTATCTATACATGACTGAAATTCACTTATACACTCAAATCTCAACCAAATATGAACTAGCAAAGTAGAAACAAGACTCAAAATGTAATCGAACTAAGTATCCAAACAAACTAGATTGGAATGAATAAGATTTGTGAAAACTAGACTCGAGCGACAAACTATTGCGCGAAACAGAAACCAAACAAACATCGCTAAACTAACACGATTAATAACAAATAAACATACGACGAACTATATAAACAATTCGACAATTTAGCACAAAACTAGGATAACACACTTATTATAGACTAACAAACTAAATAAAAAAACAGAGAAACTTAAACTAAATTCAAAACCAAATGGGAAAACATAGACTAAAAAAATGAGGAAATGAATGTTATACCAATCGAGCATTCTTGAAACTATTCATGAATCGCAGGGACGACGCGAGCAGTGACAAATGACGACGAGCGACCTTCGGACAAACTTTTCTAAACGGCAGACGTTAGGACCATCGATTCGGGGGGTCGACTAGTGATTTCAACATCATGTCGCATAGAAAGGGTCGTTCCCAGGTCGCGTCTACTCAGAACAAACAACGACTCGAGTGCATGGTGGTGGTGAGGCGGCAGTGGGGCTTCTGGCTCAGATTCGGCCGGATTTTGGAGGGGATTGAAGGTTTTGAGGCTTGGAATGGAGAAGAGGAAAGTGGGAGGAGGCCGTTGGTGTAAAAGATTTGGAGTTTGGAGTGGTGAGCGGCGGCGGCAGTTGTGGCGACGCAACTAGGGTTTGATTTTTGTTGATTTTTGGTGGGGATTCAAGGGACTTGGGTTGTGGATATAGAAAGAGGGTGAAGAGATGAAGAGAATGGTGTAATTTGGGGGTGTTTGAAGGGCGGCCGCCGCCAGTGAGCGATTTCCAACGGCGGCAGTGGGCGGCGGCGGCAGTGATGTTTGAGAGAATGAGAAGAGAGGAAAGAAAGAGAGGAAAGAAAAAATAATAGGTGGGGCGTAGTTTCACCATGAAACTACGTCGTTTAGCCTATCAATCAGGTGGGCTTCACCAGACCGGGTCAAATAAAATTGGGCCACTGATTTGGGCTAAATTTTGGCTTAATTTCTTAAAAATTCGAGTAACATAATCCCTACCCCATTTATCAAACCATTTAAACAACTCTTAAAACCTAAACCTATACATACACAAATAAGAATAAAACACACACACACACACACACACACACACACACACACACACATATATATATATATATAAAAGATAGGGAAAAAATTAGTCATTTACAATATCTTGGGGACCTGGGCTTCAGGTAAGAACAATGTCTAAGTACGTTGTGAATGGCTACAAGTTTCATACAGAGGATTGCTCNCTATGATCCTTTCATTATTGCACATAATGTTAGGCAAGTGTATTATGCTCCTTATCCATTGCGGCGGAATAAGTCAGATTGGTGGGTTGTAATTAAAACTAAACCTGTAGGTAGGGTGGAAGTCGAGAATATGTTAGATGTTGCTTATCAAAACGATATCTCCAGTGTTCACCAAATAGTGGACGAACTTTTAGAAAATGATTTGGAACATCCTGCACACATATTGAAAGAAGTGACATAGATGAAGTAACAATAATAGAAAATGTTGAAGAAGAATCAATTGATGAAGCACGAACTAGTTCGGAAGAAGAATCCTCGGACGAGGAACAATACGTCGATGAGCTTTAAAAAGTTGGTTTCTTTACTACTTCTCATTTTATAGCTATTTTATTATATGTTTCAATCTAAATATTTAATTTTTATGCAGATGACAGGCAAGGGTCGAAGTAACGATGACCCTACGGGTTCACGGGGTAAAGGAAAGGCTAAGAAGGGAAAGAGGAGAGTAGAAGATACTCCTCCCTCTTATCCTCCCTCTTTTCCACCCTCTTCACAGGTGCCGCCTATGTCTTATCCTCCACCCGATAGATATTATGAAGCGCCACAGCATCACCAACCCAGCTACATCTTTGTGCAGACACCGGGTCTTTCAGCATAGGGCCCTAGGACTGTACGTCCAACATACAGTCCAGCTACCTCACGAGCACATGGCTCACATCCACCCAGGTCACAGCCACGGGGGTTAAAACCACTGGTGCCACAACCACGGGGGTCAGAGGCATCAGTATCACAGCAGCTTCCGGTCGATCCCGCGATGTCGCAGTCACAGGGATCACAACCATCTTCCTCATCGGCTCCATCCCTTACAGGCCTTCGCCTGCGAGATACTAGCTCTGACCCCCCTACACCTTCCACACATGCATCTAATGTACCTGTTTCCGAGGATGATGCTGATGATGACGAGGAGGTGCATAAGGATAAGTATGGCAGGATTATCATAGTCCCTGAGGGTGATGGGTAAGAGCAACTTGATTTTTTTACGTTTATTGTTTTGTACAGTTTGTACTAATATATTAATGTATTTTTTTTGTTAAATTGCAGGTTCATACCGAGTAACACTACTACGAGGATAATCACCAACGCCACCAGAAAGCTTTATGATGCCCCTTATAGGAGTTGGAGAGAATTCCCATTCTCGCTGAAGGAAAAAATTTTCAATGAATTTAATGTATATTTCTTTTAAGCTTTATAATTATTTATATTTATGATATTTTCATACAATATTTAACTTTTGAAATACAGAGCAAGTGTGTATGGGAACACCGCTATAGCGCGGAGGTGGCGCGTAATTTTAATCTTAAGGCTCGGAAGCGGTTGTCGCATAGTTTCTCCAACGCTAGACTGTACAACCAGAAGCCTAACTGGTTGCTTGACGAATTTTGGAGGAATTTGAAAAGGCAGTGGCTTACCGCAGAGTTCTTAAAGAAGAGTGAAAAAGGAAAGAAAGCTCGCGCATCCGAGAAGGGAGGCTCCTTGCACACTGGAGGTGCGATCAGCCAAGGGACTATAAAAAGAAGATTGGTACGTAATTTATTCATTTATTTTAATTTTCAAAGTATATCTATTCTGTTTATTAACTATAATTTATGAATTTTCAGGAAAAGAAGTTGGGTCGTCCAATGAAGCAAGATGAGTTAATCAAGGAGACTCATATTGTCAATAAAAAGAAAGAGACTGATCCAGAAAGGTGGGTCGACGACCGATCATCGACTGTACATGTAAGTTTTCTCTTTTCATTAAGTATTCTGATATACTCTAATATAATCTTTCAAATACTAATTAAATAAAAAATTTCTTATAGGATCGCTTCAGAGTTGACATGGAGAAATTCATACGCAGTCAGCCACCTAATGAGTCGGGCGAGCTAATCCATATTTCGGAGAAGGATGCAGAAAGACTATGGATGCAGGCAGCTGGTGGTGCAAAATATGGGAAGGTATACGGTCTTCCTAATAAGAAGTTCCACCGCTATCACTATGGAATGCAAGGAATAGGAACTTCCTCGCAAGCCGAGCAACTTGGAGGGGAGAGCCTCTCCACTATGCGGGAGACTGTGACAAAGCTCACAAGCGAGCTAGAAGCATCCAAGGAACGAGAAAGGCTTAGAGATGCTCAGTACGTTAGCATGCAAGCTCAATACCAAGGCATGCAAGCTCAGTACGAAGGTATGCAAGCTTAGCTTAAACCTCTCCTAGCTTCTGGAGCTTTTCTGATTCCCCGGTCTCGCGAGCCATCGCCAGAGGCTCAACTTGAACGTGAGTGTTCCTTCCGTCCTCCCCGTGTTAGTTCCTCCCGTCCTCCCCGTGATCGTTCTTCTCGTCCACCAAGAAATGACCCTTCTCATTACCGTCTTGATAATGAAGATTCATCAGACGGTGATGATAATGATATAGAATGAAACAGTCATTGAGTACTTTTATATAGTTTGAACTAGACAATAGAACTTTGGTCCATTTTGGAATGGGCTTGTAATAAGTGTTAACTTAGTTTTGTTAGTTAAATGTGTTAGTTCTATTGAAATTTATACGTTGTTGGTTTTAATGTTGGTTTTAATATTGGTTTTAATGTTGTTGTTGTTGTTGTGTTGTTAGTTCCTATTGTTGTTGTGTTAGTATTGTTATTGTTGTTGTGTTAGTATTGTTGTTGTTGTTGTGTTAGTATTGTTGTTGTTGTTGTAATAGGATTTGGTATGCTGGTAGGTGATGTGGCTGCCAAAATAGGCAGTTTTTGCCAAAATAAAACCCAGAAAAGCACAAAGGTGGTCGCTAACTAACCCAGATTTCCAGAATAGCGACCAACTTTGGTCGCTATGTTATTAAAAAAAATATTTTTTCTGTAAATTAGCGACCAATTGTGGTCACTTTGTTTTAAAATAAATTAAATAAATTAGTAAAAAAATTATTTTTTCTGGAAATTAACGACAAATTGTGGTCGCTTCTGTTTAAAACAAATTAATAAAAAAGCGACCAACTGTGGTCGCTATTTTCCAGATATTAAAATATTATATTTTATTTACTGACCAAAGTTGGTCGCTATATTTTGTATAATAATAAATAAATAAATAACGTAATTTAAAAATAGAGACCAAATTTGGTCGCTAAATTTATATTATTAAAATAATATAGCGACCAAAGTTGGTCTCTTTTTTGATACCCGGAATATTTGGTCAATTTAACATAGAGACCAAAGTTGGTCGCTAATTAGTGACCAACTTTGGTCTCTATGGTAAAGGGACCAGTAAAATAGCGACCAAGCCTGTTTGGACACATTTTGGTCGCTTTTCACTGTTTAGGGACCAACTTTGGTCGCTTTTTGTGGTCATTTTTCCCTGAATTTTTATTAGTGAGAACTAAACTCGTACTTTGCTTATGAATATGCTATCAGTTTTACTTTCCTTAATTATGTGTTGTGAACCTGGTCTTTATTACATACTCCATGCTTTTACTACCCTTATTATAGTAAAATCACTCTAGTTGATTCCTTTCCCTGATTTAGCTCTAATTGGCCCGTTTGAACTTGACTCCCTAATTAAAGGGAGTCCATGCCTTTAATTGATACTGATTGGTTATTATTTCCATAATTATGTTAGGCTAGTTACTCCTTACCTTATTTTCTTTACTCATTTTTAGAACTATAAACACCCTACTCTCTTTAGCATAATTGTGATGACCCAAAAGGTCATCCCGTACATTTCTAGCTAATTGTATGTTCCGAGGTCGTGAAAACCTCCTTCTATCTCACCTTGATTTGCATGCACAACCCGTGCATGTAGTCGGGAAGCCTTTATGTGAAAACTGATAAAAATGATAATTTTTATGTTAGAAATTTGAATAAAGTTGACTTCGGTCAATATTTTTGGTAAACGGACCCGGACCCATGATTTGACTGTCCCGAAGGGTCCGTAGGAAAATATGGGACTTGGGAGTATTCCCGGAATCGAATTCCGAGGTCCCAAAAATAAATTTTTAAAGAAAATTATTTTCTGAAAAATATAAAGGTTTTTGAAAATAAAATTTGAGGTGAAACCTGTGATATCAGGCCCATATCATGGTTTCGGAGCCCGGTACAGATTCGATATGTCTTATATGTGCTATCTGTGAAATTTGGTAAGAAACGGACTTAGTTGACGTGATTCGGACCTTAAATGCAAAAAAAAAAATGATGTTTAAAGAAGTTTTTAGAAATTTCATTGATTTTTGGTTTGATTCGTCGTTTTAGTGTTATTTTATGTGATTTGGAACCTCGAGCGAGTCCGTATTAAGTTATAAGACTTGTTTGTGCATGTGGACGGGATCCCGAGGGGCCTCGTGTGTGCTTCGGATAGGTTCCGGGTCCATTTTCCCTATTTTGAACTGCTGAAAACTGTCATCTGGTTTCCTTCTATGCGATCGCATAGAAGGATCCGCGATCGCATAGAGTGTCTGACTCGCCCAGTAATTTCCTTCACTGCGATTGCAATAGTTGGTCCGCGATCGCAGAAGCCAACTTACTCCTTATACGCGATCGCATAAGCTATTCCGCGATCGCGTAGAGCATTTTAAGCCAGCTTCATTTTCCTTCTAGGCGATCGCGCCTCGATCCCTGCGATCGTGATTCACAAAACACCTAGGCAGGATATAAGTTTGCAAAAAATCAGGGGTTTCACCATTTAAACATATTTTGACTTCTAGAACTCGATTTTGGGCGATTCCTTGAGGGTTTTTCACAAAAATCGAATGGGTAAGTGTTATTCCACTAGAATTTAATATATTTCATGAATTAGTTCTTGTTTTTATCATTTAATTTGTGTTTTGGGTTGAGGGGATTGTCGGTTTTGAAACAAAACTTCTAAGATGTAAATTTATGATTTGAAAGACCAAATGTCATCGGAATTGGATAAATTTAGTATGGGTGAACTCGTATCGGAACGGGTAATCGAAATTTGTAAAATTTGTCGGGTTCCGAGGTGCGGGACCGGGGGTCGACTTTTGGGTCGATTTTTATAATTTTGTAAAGATTGAAACTTTATTATTCGGAATAATTCCTTATATGTTTTATATGTATTTTCAAGTTGTTTTAGTTGATTTTGAGCCGTCCGGAGGCCTTCCTACCCGAGAAGTCTAATTTTGAGTACCGGGTTGTCGTCTTTGAGGTAAGTATCTTGCCTAACCTTATGTGGGGGAACTACCCCTTAGGATTGAGTCTTCTTTGTTGTTTGTAGTCCGTGTATGCAAGGTAACAAGTGCGTACTCAGACTTATTTGCTAATATACTGGCCTTCTAGGGTTCGTAGGTTCTTATGTTACCGTGTATGAATTGTAATTGGTACATTTGAGTCCTTGGTGGTTAATTTCATCCTTTCTTGCTTAAATTAGAATTACTTGCTTTTGGATTCCTTCGTTGGCTATTTGATCTTAATTGACTTAACCGAACAATTTACCGTTCTTATCTTCATGCTATATTTGTTTCCTAAAACTGCCAAATTGACTATATTAGTGTTATCTAGCTTTATAGTTGGTAAGCTGCACTTAGAACATCCGTTCGTTGGAGTCAAGCATGACCATGAGTCTTACATTGTGATTTATATGACTTTTCCCTTATGTGCTACTTGGGTCTAGTTGATAAATATTTATGTTGTTGGTGTTTTCTTGATGTTACCTATTACTGGGCCTTTGTTTGAGCTGAGTTTTATTCCGTAAATTTAATTATTTAGGCGAGATTGGTTATAGCTGTTTCCCTTGCCGGGATAATGTTGTTATCATTGTTGACTCCCTTGCCGGGATGGTATGATTTCTATTATTATTTGTGTTGTTAATGATATTGATTACGTTGTTGACTCCCTTGCCAGAATGTTGTGATTTATGGTTCTTAGTGCTGACTTTCCTTGCCAAACTGTTGTTTTTGTTATTGTTTGGGTGAGGAAGAGTGTAAAGCACGAAGGGTGATGCCGTGTATTCATTTCATTCATTGCATTGTGAGGAAGAGAGTAAAAGCACGAAGGGTAATGCTGTGCCATGATTTATATTGCTTTCATCTACACATTGCATTGTGAGGAAGAGAGTAAAAGCACGAAGGGTGATGCCGGTCCATGATTTATATTGCTTTCATTTACACATTGCATTGTGAGGAAGAGAGTAAAAGCACGAAGGGTGATGCCGGTCCATGATTTATATTGCTTTCATTTACACATTGCATTGTGAGGAAGAGAGTAAAAGCACGAAGGGTGATGCCGGTCCATGATTTATATTGCTTTCATTTACACATTGCATTGTGAGGAAGAGAGTAAAAGCACGAAGGGTGATGCCGGTCCATGATTTATATTGCTTTCATTTACACATTGCATTGTGAGGAAGAGAGTAAAAGCACGAAGGGTGATGCCGGTCCATGATTTATATTGCTTTCATTTACACATTGCATTGTGAGGAAGAGAGTAAAAGCACGAAGGGTGATGCCGGTCCATGATTTATATTGCTTTCATTTACACATTGCATTGTGAGGAAGAGAGTAAAAGCACGAAGGGTGATGCCGTGCCATGATCTTTACATTTAAAAGCACGAAAGAACATGTCGTTCCCTTTCATTTATTTATTGCATTGTGAGGATGAGAGTAAAAGCACGAAGGGTGATGCAGTGCACTTATCTTTGCATTATTGTTTCCATTGTTCTGTTTGATAATTACTATACTTGTTTTGGTGAGGATGAGAGTAAAGCACGAAGGGTGATGCCGTGTATTCATTTCATTCATTGCATTGTGAGGAAGAGAGTAAAAGCACGAAGGGTGATGCCGCGCACTTGTCTTTGCATTTCGCTTCCGTGTTCCTGTTGAATTTTACTGCATATGTTTAAGAGTTAATATTCCGTTGTTTTTATTCGGATATTCATACTGATCTCTTACTACATTAATTGACAAGACTTGATGTTCCTCCTGCATTGCATGGAAAGTTTTGAGTTAGGAATTCATTTTCAGCATGCTCATATTACCTATGCCAAACTCATGTGTTAAGGACATATTGCTATTTGCATTAGAAATCATGTGCTAGGTTCAGCAACTTAACTACGCTTCTGCATTTCCTGTTTCGAGTCAAAAAGATGTGTTAATAAGTAAATTCCGCCCTAAAAAATAATAGATTCTGATTTCTGAAAACGTTGTGTGCATTTAGAAAAGCATGCGTAGGTTTGCATCATTCTACATGCATTTAGATATCATGTTTTGTAGGACACTGCATTCACATTAGTTTAAATACTCACCTCTTTTACCACGATTAAGTCTAAACAAGATAACTGGAGTATTTTTTAACCCGCCTAGGCAAGCCTTAGGCATTAAGTTTTTTAAAACTGGAAAAACTATCTCTTTGCATTGTTTGGCTAATTACAGATTAGAATTCATAGTCTAAAACTGGTAAAAAGACCTCTTCTGAAACTCAGTAATCATACTGCCCCATTATTGTATTCTTACTTAGACATCTTGCCTTAGGTTATGAAATTCAAAGACCTTTTTGTGTTTGAGTCGTGCTAATTATGTGTATTAATTTGTGGAGGAATTTATGAGCCTCATATCTGCTCCTGTGTGTCCCTTATACTTGCAGTCCTTAATGTTTTATTTGTCGCTTAGAATTTGTCCTTTAAACCTAGGGGTTCTGCCTAGTACCTACCATTTAGGATAGTAGTCCTAATCTCCTCTAGGACTGATAAGACGGGACGGGTAATAGCACACAATAGAATCCGTGACCAACACACGCTTTAATTACCTTCACGGGGTGGGAAGGGTAGAATATGTATATGATGACCAGTACGCTAATACCACGTGTAGTCCCTCTTCGAGGAGTGATTACCGGGTATTGCATTGATGTGATCCGTATTACTTTAAACCTAGGACATCAAATGTTTACTTTTATTTCTTTTCCAAACTTTCAATAAAACTCCGATACTTGTTTGAAATCCCCTTTTATGTGAGCCTTGCTTGTTATTTGCTCATTGTCTGAATTCACGAAACTATTTGGCCGGGACCCACAGTTGTGGATCCTGAGGGGTGCCTAACACCTTCCCCTTGGGATAACTTCAAGCCCTTACCCAATCTCTAGTAATGCAAACTAGTTCATGGTTTAATTACTCTAGGTGCCCTAACGCACCATAAAATCGTTAGGTGGCGACTCTTCTTTTAAACTTCTTCCTTCCAAAGGAGTTTGTCCAAAATGTCAAGAGCCCGATCTCCGCACCTAAGTCCCTTTTGGGGGGGCGAGGAAATCAAGGGGGCGCGACAACATGGCGACTCTGCTGGGGAGTTATCTAGGCTTTTACCATTTTAAATTGTTTTGTGAATTTATGCCTTTATTTTAAATACTTGCACCCTTTACTATTCCCTTTGCATGAATTAATTGTTTACTTCGAGTATTTATTTCCAAACGTAACTGACATGTCTCTTTGTTTCCTTTTTGTAACTGCTTTAAATCATTATTACTGTTTTTACCGCTTTCTTTAACGTGCAAATATGTGACAACTTGTTTTAAATACTTATTGCATAAATCATGCTCAACATTCATACTCCACTCATGCCAAAAAAAATACTATAGCAACGCTTGATGAGTGGTTGCGCCCTTCCTATATTATCACCCCTAAATTCGGAAAGGCTTATTAGCGGTAAAACTAGTCGATCAACGGTGCAGTCGACGGTTCCGTGCCTTTCCCCTTTGAGTTGTCCGCTCAAAGGTACCAGTCTAAAACCCCATAGAAACCTTACTCTGTCGAACTGTTGCATGCATCAAGGTCAAAACTAGTCAAAGCTAAAGTGTTGTCCGCACGATAGCTTTTAAGATAACCTTATCCAAAAGTCCACCGGGTTTCCCTGAACCCAAACGGACACCCTCATGTTCTGTGCATTTATTTGGAGAACTAAATGCTTCCTGCTAATTATTGACGTTAAAAGTCGTGTCCGGTGGGGGTAAGGGCCTAACCTATTTGTTTTGCAGAAAACAAAATGAGGCACGAAGTCCCCGGATTCGGCATGGTCTCCAATATCCACCCAAAATTGCTGAGTTGGTGGGAGGATTTACACTCTAGCGACAAAGTTATCGTCAGGAAACACTTGGGTAACTTACCTGTTGCTGGGACTTCGCGAGCTGGGAAAGCTGTTAGAAGAAAGCATGAATGCCGAATCTGGGGAAGGTCCTTCTGGGACCAAGTAGGTAGGAATGACTTTATTTTTCCAACAATGTAATAAGGCCAATGGCCATTAGTGACTTTTATTTTTCGTCTGTCGTTTTGGGATTCGTCTATTTTCCTTATCAATAAAATAAGGCATTTAGCATTTTAAGTTCTCCAAATCAATTTGTCGCTAGGCCTACCTCGGGCGCAAAGAGGTCCCCAACTAAGGACACACTTTCATTTCCGCATTATGTGTTTAAATACCGCAATACTCTTTTCATAATCCTCACTGACTTGGTTACCTTTTGTTTTTATTTTTTCTTACTCCCCTCCCCAAAGGTTAGTTCGTACATTCTGGCATCATTAGCCTATCACACCAGATCCAAGGGCCCTCCACCTACTCCTTCCCCTAGTCCTCCTAAGGGAAAAGACAAAGGCAAAAGTAAGATGGAAGAGTCCAGTGGCATCGGAAAGGATAATGTGATTAAAAGGGTAGAGGCCACTGATGGTCGAGGTATTCAGGTCCTGCATGAGAACATGTCGCCACTGAACAAAAATTGCTGAAGTTTTAGGAAGAACTAGATCAAGTCCGGAATTTGGCCAGCTTGTCGTTTTCGCTCAACGTCCCTGACATCAACCTTCCAAATGCTCAAAACCCCACACCTCCACAAAATATCCCAAGACAAAAAAACCATCACACTACTCCCCCAAAGAACCAAAACCTCCCGCCACAGTATAATGCTTGCCACACCTCAGATAGCACCCCACTGCTCATCCCAGAACCTCAAAACCCTACAAAAAACCATTTCCACACCTATAACAATCCCATCTATGTGGAAACCGTGACCCATTCCACTCCGCCTATCCCACAGGCGTCCGAGTCTGACGAAAAGGATTTACTTATCAGGAACCTAGCCGAAGAGCTTAAGAAATTGACCAGCCGAGTTCAGGGTGTTGAAGGGACCAAAGGGATTGAACGGTTGAATTATCAAGACCTTTGTATCTAAACTGATGTCGAACTTCTCGAGGGGTACAAACCTCCAAAGTTCGAAATGTTTGACCGTACTGGTGATCCGAGAGTCCATCTGAGGACGTATTGTGACAAATTGGTCGGCGTGGGAAAGGATGAAAGAATCCGCATGAAGTTGTTCATGAGGAGTTTGAACGGAGATGCACTGTCTTGGTACATCAGCCAAGACCCTAAGAAATGGTCAAACTGGGTTATCATGGCGTCTATTTCATGGACAAGTTTAGATTCAACACAGAGAACGCACCAGATGTGTTCTACATTCAGAATTTGAAGAAGAAGCCTACAGAAACCTTTCGCGAGTATGCTACTCGCTGGAGGTCCGAAGCCGCTAAAGTCAGGCCTGCTCTAGAAGAAGAACAGATGAACAAGTTCTTTGTCCAGGCTCAGGACCCACAGTATTACGAACGGTTAATGATGGTTGAGGGCCGCAAGTTTTCTGACATCATCAAATTGGGTGAGCGGATTGAAGAAGGCATTAAAAGCGGTATGGTTACAAATTTTGAAGCCTTGCAAGAGACTAACAAGGCTTTAATATACGGTGGTGTGTATAAGAAGAGAGATGTGGGAGCCGTAATGGTTGCACAAAGAACCAAGTCCCCGCTCAAGTACCAAACTTATCCGACACCTCCACTCACATATCATCCCTCACCAAATTACCAAGCTCCATCGCCAAATTACCAAACTCCACCACCTTCCTACCAAACCCCACCACCCACATATCAACCTGCTTCGCCCAAATATCCGCAACTTGCTCCTATCTACCACACTTATAATTCCCAGCCATCTCATTACCAATCCCCTCCTGCATGCCAGAATTTCCCTAGACATCGTCCCAATTTTGATCACCGTCCTCCAAAGAAATATACCTCCATAGCCGAGCCCATTGACCAACTATATGAATAACTCAAAGCTGCTGGTTATGTTACACCTATCCCTCCTGCCACCCCTGGGAATCCCTCCCAGTGGGTTAACCCAAACAAATCATGTACATACCATTCCGGCATGAAGGGACACACCATCGAAGAATGTCGTTCTCTAAAGAACAAAATACAGGCTCTCATCGACAACAAGATTATTATGGTAAAAGACCCCGCTCCAAACGTTCGAGATAATCCTCTGCCAGACCATAAGGGTAGAGGCATCCATATGATTGAAATAGAAGATGATTGGGATCCCGAGGGGTCAATCGGGTTGATCGCAGAAGGCGATGACCCAAAGAAATCCGCAGTCACTCTCAAACGATCATAGTCCAGATTAGCCATCTGGGGCCTCTGAGGTTAATATGTCTATGCCATTTGAGTTTGAAGCAGCGCCACCGGCACAAATATCCATCCTCTCTCTACTGCAGAATTCCGAAACACATAGGAATGCTTTGTTGGAAATGTTGAGTGAAGCATATGTGCCAAAAAACAACACTAGTGGGGAAATGGCCAATATGGTAGGCCAAGTACTGGAGTGTCATAAAATCACTTTTCATGAGGATGAGCGACCACCTGAAGGATTGGGGCACAACAAAGCGTTGCACATCATCGTGCAGTGCGAGGATCATTTCATCACAAGAATCTTGATCGACGGAGGTTCCAGTCTTAACATCTATCCGCTAATAACACTCAAGAAATTGGGTAAAGGGCTACATGAGATAAAGGATGGGGTGATCAATGTAAAATCTTTTGACGGTTCTCATAGGTCCACCATGGGAGAGATCAGTCTATGTCTACAGATGGGACCGACTTGGTTCGAAGTGGATTTCCAGGTGATAGATGTTCCGGCATCCTACAACCTGTTGTTGGGATGACCCTGGATTCATGCTGCTGTGGCCGTAGCATTAACACTACATCAGGTGGTAAAATTCTAATGGAACCACCAAGATGTGATTATTCATGGTGACGGTAGCAACCCCATTTATAGCTGTCAAACTATTCCAATGATTGACGGGAAAAGGAAGATATGTGGAGGAACTTACCACCATATTGAACGGTTCAATGCTATCAACAAGGACAAAAGGTGGGATAACAAGATCGAGAGCATCTTGAACTGGGGAGGATATGAGCCAGGCAAAGGGCTCGGTAAAAACCTCCAAGGGATCACGAAGCCTATAAAGCTCAAGGAACATGGTACCACTTTCGGTCTGGGGTATGAGTACACCTGGCAGGAATTCAACGACTGGTCGCCACCTTGGCACAGTCCCTATTACCCTTTGGAACAGCCGATACCTCATCTTGAGCATACTTTCAAGCAAGCCGACACTATCTACGGTTCAGATGAAGAAAAAGCACTTGCGGCAATGAAGAGCTTGTTTCTACAGAATGATGATATGGATTGTTGTGTTATCCTCGAGGGGGAGGGGGAGGAAGGCCCTTCCATACAGACTGTGATCAAGGGGGCATATCTCAAGAACTAGTCTATCAAGACAACCAAAGGCCGACGAGCCTCGGGGTAGCAAGGCTAAAACAAGCATTATTTACTGTTTATTTACTAAATGATTTTCCTGCATTTGTTTTTAATTTCTGCAATAAAGACCTTCAATGTTCAAAACAATTATTCAATCTATCAAAGCATCTTCTAAATTTCTCTTACGAAATCTGATATTTATTGCTATTGTTTTCCCTCATTACTTTATCTATACAGCATTACTATTACTTGTCTTGATGAACCGATGACTGTGACATGCAATGAGACAACGCAACAAACGAACATTGATTCAGATGAAGACGACATACCTGACGAGATTGTCAAAGGAGTTGAGAAATTTGAGAACAGACCTAAGTCCAGCCTGGACGAGACTGAAAGCATCAACCTGGGAGATTCAGAAAACATCAAGAAGATACTAAGGAACATGATAGAAAGGCATAAGCAATGGCACGAGAGGTTATCATTCGCCTTATTGGGATATCGCACCACAGTCCGCACATCAATCGGGGCAAATCCCTACATGCTGGTCTACGGTACAAAGGCTGTTATTCCGGCTGAAGTCGAAATTCCATCACGGAGAATTATACAAGAAGCTGTGCTCAGCGATGTAGAATGGGTAAAGAGTCGTTATGAGCAGCTAGCCTCATAGACGGAAAAAGAATAAATGCAGTTTGTCATGGTCAACTATATCAAAACAGAATGGCCAGGGCCTTCAACAATAAAGTCAAGCCAAGACGATTCACACCAGGGCAGCTGGTGTTAAAGAAAATCTTTCCATATCAAGATGAAGCCAAGGGGAAGTTCTCTCCCAACTGGCAAGGCCCGTACATGGTTCACAGAGTGCTGACAGGAGGAGCACTCATACTTGCAGAAATGGATGGAGAAGTTTAGCAAAACAAATCAATTCAGATGCAGTCAAGCGCTACTATTTGTAATCTTCATGTTTTCTCAATGATGTAAATTGAACTACGCCTGACCTGATTGCCGTTTAAGAAAGGATACGTAGGTAGCCCTATGGGTTCGGTCACAATTCAATAAATTTTTTATCTTCTCCCATAATTGGAAATTGGGGCAGAATTTTGAGGAGGACCCTCAAAATTCCGAAGCAAGCAGCAGGCCAGAAGAATTCACCCAGCCAACTAGGGCAGAATTTTGAGGACGACCCTCAAAATTCTAAAGCAAGTTCAGCCAGCCACGACACGAGCAGCAGTTAGAGGCGTTCACCCAGCAAACTGGGGCAGAATTTTGAGGAGGACCCTCAAACTTTCACAGCAGGCGAGGTTGCAATGTCTCGAACCGTGTCATGTTGTCGGTTCATCTAAAACTATTTTAGATTATATATTATACTTTTACAAAATCATGCATATATATCGAAACAACTTGATTAGCGAGCGCTACCCCAATGATGTGAACAATATCATCATGATCAAGTAGACGAGTCAAGTAAAGTCAACGGGAATGCGAACTAACCTTCCCCTTTTACAGAACTCACGATTTCTCTTTGGATGCAGGCACAAAAAGGCCCCCAGAGCACAGCGTCCTCTTGAAGGACATACGTCGATCAAAATACACACTTCTCAAAACCCTTCGCATACGCTGATATTTAATTATAGCACAAACTATGCTGCATTATTTGTGACACTCGCAGCAACCACTTTGCCGCAATTTATCATCAGCTAAGAACTCTTACCTGCATTTTATTTCCTACATAAGGTTACCATTCTGCCTTCCGAGGTTAAGCTCTACCTCCATCTACATTTTATTTCCTGCATAAGGCTACTATTCTGCCTTCCGAGGTTAAACGCTGCCTCCATATGCATTTAATTTCCTGCATAAGGCTACCATTCTGCTTTTCGAGGTTAAGCTCTACCTCCATATGCATTTTATTTCCTGTATAAGGCTACTATTCTGCCTTCCGAGGTTAAACGTTGCCTCCATCTGCATTTTATTTACTGCATAAGGCTACCATTCTGCCTTCCGAGGTTAAGCTCTACCTCCATATGCATTTTCTTTCCTGCATAAGGCTACTATTCTGCCTTCTGAGGTTAAACGCTGCCTCCATCTGCATTTTATTTCCTGCATAAGGCTACCATTCTGCCTTTCGAGGTTAAGCTCTACCTCCATCTGCATTTTATTTCCTGCATAAGGCTACCATTCTGCCTTCCGAGGTTAAGCTCTACCTCCATCTGCATTTTATTTCCTGCATAAGGCTACTATTCTGCCTTCTGAGGTTAAACGCTGCCTCCATCTGCATTTTATTTCCTGCATAAGGCTACCATTCTGCCTTCCGAGGTTAAGCTCTACCTCCATCTGCATTTTATTTCCTGCATAAGGCTACCATTCTGCCTTCCGGGGCTAAGCTCTGCCTCTTATTTACCTTTTAAAGAAACCATCATCTCTGTCATTATCTACTTTGTTTCATTCCGGGCTAAGCTCTGCCCTTTTAATTCACAAGACTAAGTTGTGTCTTGTCAGCATCATACTATTGCACTTCTCATTGGCTGAAATATCGCCAACCTATCCAAAGGCGTCATCGTTCAGAGGCACCATCTTCATGGCCCGAGAATATCATTTCATGGCCCGCGGATCCCTTTTTATCACTCTGCATATCATTATTCAAAGGAATCATGGTTCGGAGACACCATCCTCATGGCCCGAGAACATCATTTCATAGCCTGCGAATCCCGCATCAAGCGGTTCATGGCCCAGGACATCATGGTCTAAGGACGTCATCCTCAACCGTCCAAAGACAACATTCATAGTCCAATGGGAATCTGCATCATGTTTAAATTACGCACAATCTATGCTTGTTATTCGTTTGCAGAAAATCCGGCTAAGAACAGCCAGCCAGGCAGGAGCGGACCGCTCCAGTTCTCCTAACTACCCCATAAGCCATTTTGTTCACCTTACCTTGCACCTTGCGTCCGTCCTTGTGAGTCTTTACCGGTGACTCATGAACTACATACGACCTGATTCCTATACAACCAGGGATATGTAGGCAGCTCAGAAGCCAGGGTGCGGCCCATGTCTTTCATACTACTTCCCTCCGGTCAAATTGGCCATCATATCTTTACCCGACAACTCTTTCATCCTTTCCGTGTAAAGAGGGGCAGGTGTTGATACATAATTTTTCCTCAAATTATTTTCAAACTTGTATATATACTTTCAAAATCACTCTTTACAGTAACTGGTATTTTCTCACAGTTTTTCGTATTTTTGTCAAATTATTTTCCTGTTTATTTAACACTTTATATTCCATAATTATTCATAAATGATATAATTTCAAATAATTTTCTTGCTCAACATGTTATTTATATCCTATTTAATTTTCTTAGGATTTTATTATTTCACAAATTAGCCAATATTGGCATTATTTAGTTAATTTCAGTAGTTTTTGCGATTCTAGCACAAATGTACATTTATACCATTTTAAAATCAATGAATGATCATTTATATTTTTTATATATTAGTCATTCACCTTAATTTCATTTATTTGGTCTCAATTTCATTTTTTACACAATTATTAGCTATTTTATTAATTAATTATCTTATTTAATTGGGTATTTAACGTTTAGCCACATTTTATTTAAATTATAACCAGTTTTAAACCCAACCCACTTGACCCTTTAATACCTAACCAACCCAGCCCAAACCCCGTTCATACCCGGCCCAATCCCACACCTGATCTGAACTGTTGATCTAATGAGATCAACGATCCAGGTCAATGTTACCATAATTAAACCCAATCAGTACCCCATCTGACCCCTCATTCTTTCAACACTCATTATCTCTCTCTCTCTGTTACTCTCTAGTTCTCTCTAGAAGCCTCCTTTGGCTTTTCTCCTCCGATGGAGTCCGGTCATCTTCTCCGGCCGGTTCTCTCACCAGAAACCATGGATCCTCATCGTCTCATGGCTATTTGTCCACCTTGCACCGGTCCAGTGATACTCTGGGGCTCTTAGGCGAACCTGGAGCGGTCCAACTCATCTCCCATGGTCCCATGCCACTTTCCGGCCTCCCCGGCTGTTTGAGTAAGGATTACGACCTGTTCCGTCTTAGGTCGGTGCCGTCTTTGAGGTTCTTCCTACTTCTCTAGGTTCCAGTAAACCCTAACCCTATGTCTTTTGATTTATTCTAGATCTACTTTAGATATATAGTATTACGAATCTTTTTTTTATGTTTTTCTCTGAAAACTTTCATCTTTAAACGATCTTTCAATTTTAAAAATTAGGGTTTCACAAACCAAATTTCAAAAATCGATTTTCCTTTTACTTATGCTTTAATGATTATTCTATGCTTTTCTATGTTAATACATTTGATTCAAAGCTTCTTACTGAAAACCCCCAATTTTTTAAGGATTTTAGTTCGTCTTATTTGCTATGTTTGGCCAATTTGTATACTTATTCTAAACTCTCTATGTGCTCTGTGCTTCTTACTCTAATTCGTGATTGGGATTTCTGAATATCTACTATTCCTCTCGCTTAGGGTTTCTCTGAACTCTGGTGCTAATTATTGTTTAATAGATTTGATTATTGATTCGAGGGTTGTTCATCTGATATCCTCTACTGACTCTGTGTATCTGTTTGCATAGTTGTGATGTTTTCTTCGGACCTATGATTTTGTATGTTCTGTATTGATTTTTCGAATTTGTTTCCCTTGATTGTGTGATACTTTCCTTGATTATTCCTGATTCCATGTGATTTCAATTACAGTCAAGATTCCCTCGACTAATTTTCAGAATTAAACTCGTACTTTGCTTTGTGAATATGCTATCAGTTTTACTTTCCTTAATTATGTGTTATGAACCTGGTCTTTATTACATACTCCATGCTTTTACGACCCTTATTATAGTAAAATCACTCTAGTTGATTCCTTTCCCCGATTTAACTCTGATTGGCCTGTTTGAACTTGAATCCCTAATTAAAGGGAGTCCAGGCCTTTAATTGATACTGATTGGTTATTATTTCCATAATTATGTTAGACTAGTTACTCCTTACCTTATTTTCTTTACTCGTTTTCAGAATTATAAACACCCTACTCTCTTTAGCATACTACACCAAGAGATACACGAACACACACACAAACAACACTTTATTGCTCTGCATACCACTGTCCTATTTCCCTACTTCTCTACACCTTGCTGTTCTATTCTTACTCCTAACTGGTATGTTTCTAGTTTAGGTTTATAGCATCCAATTCAACATGTTTCTGTTTGTATTGAGGTTCTACTTATGGTTCTGCAGTTTGCCTTGCAACTACTGTATTTGCTTTGTCCATGTGACCTTTCTTTCCTTCTATGTTTAGCTTGTCTACTTGTCTATGTGATTCCTATTTCCCTTTAGTCTAACATGTCTATTGCTTTCTCTTGTATGTTTCCATTATGAATCTGCCTGACTCCGAACACTATGAGCATGTACCCCCTAATACTTAGTTATTATTTAAACCCTAATACTGAACCTAATATGTGACTCTATTTGACACCACTTAGTCTAATGCTGTTAGATTCCTGGCATGAACATTCTGTGACAACTAGGCTGTGATTGTTTAAACCCTATAACACTAGCCTGAGGACTATTTGTGTACAAGTCTGCTTCCACTATGCTACTTATTTGTCCCCCAGTTCCCCTATCCCTGTTTGTGTTTGCTTCCTAAACCATGTGTGTTCTGAGTGGCTGATTGTCCTGTTTCTTTCTTCTTCAAGCCAGTTTTCATAAAACAAATTCACATGTTGTTCTCTGAAGCTATTTTCAAAATAGTTATTTCAAAATCTACTTTTCAAACTCAACCCCCTTTTAAACTATAGGCACATCTCACTACTCTTAGTTGTAAGTTCAGCTCCCTTCGTGTGAGCACTGCCTTGGGGACCATTTGAGTACCCATCGAACTCTGACGCACAAGGTTGGCATTCCACATTGTACTTACTCATTCCTGGCTAGGGTACTTGGGTGTGAGCACTACCTGGGGTCCTCTGAGATCCTTAAGAACTCTGACACACCCGGGTTATAAAAGGTCATGCCATATGGCATGTTCGGATCTATATATTTTGGGCCTACTGTTAGGCTCTCTATAGTAACTTCTTAATCTTCTTATTTATTTTTGTGTAATTCGTGCAAGGCTTGGATGTAATAATTAATTGTAAAAATGATTATGGGCTGGATAGTGAAATGGGCGGGGTTATGCATGCTTAGTATAATTACGGGTAGAAACCATGATATAAGATTTATTTTTATATGTGCGCAATAGTCACCATGCTTAGGATTACTTGCCATGCATACATTAGAGAACATGTTTTAGGCCCGTTTATCTCAGCATCTTTGCCATACTCATGCCTCACTTAGAAATCATGTTCGTAGTTAAATAACTAAAAAATGGTTGTTATGTTACTGTCTCTGCATCTTCACGATCACCATGTCTAGAAATCCTATTTTAGGTTAAAAACATTAGTCGTCAATATTTGCATTAGAGATCATGTTACCTTAGGAATTCATTTTCAGCATGCTCATAGTACATATGCCAAACTCATGTGTTAAGGACATATTGCTATTTGCATTGGAAATCATGTGCTAGGTTCAACAACTTAACTACGTTTCTACATTTCCTGTTTCGAGTCAAAAAGATATGTTAATAAGTAAATTCCGCCCTAAAAAAATAATAGATTCTGATTTCTGAAAACGTTGTGTGCATTTAGAAAAGCATGCGTAGGTTTGGATCATTCTACATGCATTTAGATATCATGTTTTGTAGGACACTGCATTCACATTAGTTTAAATACTCACCTTTTTTACCACGATTAAGTCTAAACAGGATAACTGGAGTATTTTGTAACCCGCCTAGGCAAGCCTTAGGCATTAAGTTTATTAAAACTGGAAAAACTGTCTCTTTGCATTGTTTGGCTAATTACAGATCAGAATTCATAGTCTAAAACTGGTAAAAAGACCTCTTCTGAAACTCACTAATCATACTGCCCCATTATTGTATTCTCACTTAGACATCTTGCCTTAGGTTATGAAATTCAAAGACCTCTTTGTGTCTGAGTCGTGCTAATTATTTTTATTAATTTGTGGAGGACTTCATGAGCCTCATATATGCTCTTGTGTGTCCCCTATACTTGCAGTCCTAAATGTTTTATTTGTCGCTTAGAATTTGTCCTTTAAACCTAGGGGTTCTGCCTAGTACCTACCCTTTAGGATAGTAGTCATAATCTCCTCCAGGATTGATAAGACGTGACGGCTAATAGCACGCAATAGAATCCGTGACCAGCACACGCTTTAATTACCTTCACGGAGTCGGAAGGGTAGAATATGGGTATGATGACCGGTGCGCTAATACCACGTGTAGCCCCTCTTCGATGAGTGATTATCGGGTATTGCATTGATGTGATCCGTATTACTTTAAACCTAGGACATTTTCTCAAATGTTTACTTTTAATTTCTTTTCCAAACTTTCAATAAAACTCCGATACTTGTTTGAAATCCCCTCTTATGTGAGCCTTCCTTGTTATTTGCTCATTGTCTGAATTCACAAAACTATTTGGCGGAGACCCACAGTTGTGGATCCTGAGGGGTGCCTAACACCTTCCCCTTGGGATAACTTCAAGCCCTTACCCAATCTCTGGTAATGTAAACTAGTTCATGAGTTAATTACTCAAGGTGCCCTAACACACCATAAAATCGTTAGGTGGCGACTCTTCTTTTAAACTTCTTCCTTCCAAAGGAGTTTGTCTAAAATGTCAAGAACCCGATCTCCGCCCCTAAGTCCCTTTGGGGGGGGGGGGCGAGGAAATCAAGAGGGTGCGACAAGGTGCAAGGTTGTTATTCTGGATATGATAGTGTTATATTTCACTCTTGAGGTTCTATTGATTCTCACGAATTCAATAGGTGATTAGCTTATTCTTCCTATGCAGACTCCTCTCTCGATTAAGTCTAAAATTTTCAAATAAACTAATGTGTAGTGCGGTGAAACTTGCAAGAATCTATTGGTAAGAATGGTCTAAGAGAAACTTCTCTCAAATATTTATCAATCTCAATTTAAGAGGTAGATCATAAAGCTCTTTAGATTACTTTAAAGAAGTACCACAATAAATTAAGTCATGCATTGCAACGATATTCAATATTATGCTCCTCTTTTGATTAAACAAGATAATGAATAAAATCACAACTAGAGTTTAAGCTCTTCCAATAGATTCAAGCAATTAAGCAGTAATCAAATCCATAAACAATAACCAAGTAACCAAATATCATGTCAAACCCTAAGGTAAACTACTTCATACTTATGGAGGAAATCATCGCAATAAGAGTTGAAGAATAAGAAAGCATCAATCTAACGTTACAATCCAAACTCGCGTATTGAATTGATGGAAAAATGATAAAAATCTCGTATCTTGTTGCTTTCAATGGTCTTCCAAATCTTCCAAGTTTAAAATTCCCTTCAAAAATATCTTTTTGGTGTATTTATACCCTGTAGGAGAGGGCCCAAGCAAAATTACCTTTTTCAAATCGAAACAGGAAAGTTACACTGAGAAAATCACACAGGCGCACTGCTCCATGCGTCGCCCCATGCAGAACATTAGTGGAGAATTTCAGAAAGCAGGTTCTGATGGGCAGCGATAGAAATACACTGTCGCGCCACCCCATGCGACACAACAATGAAGTTTCTAGATAGTGTTTTGTTTCCTTTGCGTTTTGACATCCAGACTTGGATCCTGACCCCTAAACGCGATCCTGGTTTAATCCCTTGGGTTTTTACTCAGACTTCAAAGCTCCAACTTGTTCCATTTAGCTTTCGAATATCTTTTTAACTCGAAATCACTTCCTACAAGGCATAAAACACATACTAAGTGCAATACACTAACATTTAAGCTCAAACACAAGTAAAATGCAGTAATTTGAGTGCAAACTATGACTAAAATATGTGATTCTAGCCTACCATCATGTATGAAGGCTCAGTGCATTCCAAATTGCCTGTTGTTGTTAGATTACTTCAGATTAAGTCGGATAGTTCTATTTCTCAAGCGGGCATGAATTCTATCATCGGGCTTATGAATAAACTTAATTCGAGTAATATTGACCTACCCAAAGATTTCTACAAGACAAAAAAATTGGTTTCCAAGTTGGGTCTTTCATCAAAGAGGATTCATTGTTGTAAGAATAGTTGCATGTTATTCTATAAGGATTATGTATCGCTAGAAAACTGCAAATTTTATAACAAGCCTCGTTACAAGGATTCCATAAATGATAAAAAGAAGAAGTCCCAATAAAGGTGATACACTACTTACCCTTATACCAAGCTTAAAGAGGTTGTATACATAAACGAGCTCTGCTCCTCATATGAGATGGAATTATGAACATAGAAGTCCATATGGTGTTTTATGTCATCCGTCAGATGGACAAGCATGGAAGAATTTCGGTAGGGTGTTCCCGAACTTTGCTAGTGAACCAAGAAACATTTGGTTGGTCTTATGTGCTGGCGGATTCACTTCATTTGCAGTCTCTGCTGCACCATGTTCATGTTGGCCGGTGTTAGTTACCCCTTATAATCTTCCAACTGAGTTATGTATTACAAGTCCATATTTGTTTCTAACTTGTATTGTTCCAGGTCCGTGCAATCCAAAAAAGTTGATTGATGTTTACATGTAACCTTTGATTGATGGGTTGAAGTTATTGTGGCATCAAGGCATGGAACATATGATGTATCAACTAAGCAAAACTTCGTATTGTATGTTGCTTTGATGTAGATTATAAATAATTTTCCTGCTTATAGAATGATGTTTGGATAGTCGATTGTCGGAACATTAGCTTGCCCGACTTGCATGAAAGATACAAAGATTTGAAATATGGAGGTAGGAACACATGGTTTGACTGTCATCGTCTCTTATTGCCAATTGATCATGAGTTTAGGAGAAATACTAGGGAATTTATGAAGAACAAAATTGGTTATGAGGATCTACCGTCCGTCTTGTCTCCAGAAGAGATTTGGAACAGAGTTAGGGATCTACCTAAAGTACAGAGTATCCCTTGGCTAATAAGATACGTGGTTAGGGTACAACTAGACTAAAAGAGAATATTCTAGTACCTTGAGGGTGGAGAACCTAACTTACATGGAGAGTAACATTTGTCTAACTTTAAACAAGTCGGCAAAAATTTTCCCTCTTATTTTTTTTTTGACGTGATGGAGCATCTTCCAATTCACCTTGCACAAGAGGCATGGCTTGGAAGGCAAATTCAATGCAATGGATATATCCATTCGAGAGGTAATGACTTTTAATAATTAATTCTTATCTGTGTAATTTTAATAGTATTTCATCTAAAAATAATGCTAATATGCAGGACTATTGGCGAATGTAAGCAGACAGTCAATAATAGATCTAGAAGTTAAAGGATCGATTTGTGAGGCATATGTGGCTAGAGAAACTTCTTATTTTTGTTCATATTATTTTGAACATGATTATAACAACGCAACCGGTCATTTTGTGTATTATAGTCATGTTCACCAATTTATTGCTTATTTTGTGCTCAATTGTTGTGTTTGGTTCCGGGGATGTTTCGAGATGAGTTAGGACACTTAGTCTCAAGGTTGTAAGCCTAAGTTGAAAGAGGTGACCAGATATTGACTTGTTTGTAAATAAACCCTTAATGGAGTTTTGATTGTTCCGATAGCTCTGTATGGTAAATTTTGGACTTAAGAGTGTGTCCGAATTTTGATTTGGAGGACCATAGATTATTTTGGCTTGAATTGGCAAAAAGTGAAAAAATTAAAGTTTGGAGAGTTGAGAAGCTTGACAGAGAGTTTACGTTGTGGTTACCGGGCTTGAATTTTTGTTCTGGAAGTTGTAATAGGTCCATTGTGTCATTTATGACTTGTGTGCAAAATTTGAGGTCAATCGGAGTTGGTTGGATAGGTTTCAGCATCGACTGTAGAAGTTAGAAATTCAATAGCTTCAATAGGCTTGAATTGGGGTACGATTCATATTTTTGATGTCATGTGATGTGATTTAAAGCCTAGACTAAGATCGTATGATGTTTTAGGATAAGTTGGTATGTTTGGATGGGCTCTTGGGGGCCTCGAGTGTGATTTGGATCATGTTCGGCTCATTTTTGGACTTATTGGATTGCTGTTATGTCTGTTGCTCGTTTTCTTATACGTGATCACGAGTGGAGATCCGCGATCGCGAAGGGTTGTTTGGGTGACTGAGGAAATTTTTTTACGCGTTCACGAGAATAGGTCTGCGATCGTGAAGCTTGGGGAGTCAGTTCTACGTGAACGCGTGATAGTTGTCGCATTCGCGATGAAGGAAGAGGGGGCTTGGGAGGTGATGCGTGTTGCTCTACGCGATCGCATGTGTGTGTCCACGATCACGTACCTTTGGGGGAATTAGTCAGTGCGTTCATGGTGGTGTGTTGGCGTTTACAAAGAGTAATTTGGAGGGTAGTGATTTTTTTTCTTCCCAATCGCGGGGGACTTTCCGCGATCGCAAAAGGAACAACTTGACAGATTATGTAATTTTAAAAAGGAGGGTTATAGTATTATTTCACAGTTAGACTTTGGGAGATCGGATTGAGGCTGTTGTTGGAGGGATTTTCGAGGAATTTATTGGGATAAGTGATACTAACTCGGATTTGGAAAAGATATATGAACCTTTCATTGTTTTTACCATTTATTAGGGGTTTAGGTTGGAAAAATTGGGAAAATTTGTAGAAACTTCATAAACTATAATTTGAGGATTTCAAAGTCGACTTGAGATCGGAATTGAGTAATTTGGTATGGTTGGACTCGTTGTTGATGGGTGTTCGGATTATATTAATTTTCTCAGATTCTGAGACGTGGGATCGGGGTTGACTTTTTGGGTTGACTTTTTGACTTTTGTTAAAGAACCTAGCTTTATCATATGAAATTGATTCCTATAGCTTGTTTTCATTAAATTAAATTGTTAGTGGCTAGATTCGAGTCATTCAGAGTTCGATTCACGAGGCAAGATCTTGTTAGAGTAGAGATTTGCGTGGTTTGAGGTAAGTAATACTTCTAAACTTGGTTCTGAGGTTATGAATCCTTGAAATACGTGTTATGTGGTTGGTGTTGAGGTGACATGCTAAGTGGCGGGCGCATGGTCGTGCATCGTGGTAATTGTGCCTTGGTTGATTCAGTGGTACTGTTTAGTTATCAAACCTTGTTGCTATTTGCAAAACTCCTACTTGTTAGAGTAACAATCCATGTTAGATGTCACGACCCAAAACGAAGGATCACGACAGGCACCCGGTGTCTTACTCAATCGAGTACCAATGTAACATATCTTTCTTATCATACTGTCATTGGTAACTAGGACAACATGGCCACAACTCGTAATGTATAATATAAGTGGGAAAGCACTGTATCAATGAACCATCTTTATTAAAACATGAATACATATGGTCCGTCAAGGTCTCTGACATAATGTACAAAATGAACCTTTGTCTACAATGCCTCTAAGAGTATTTGACATCAAATGGGACAGGTTACCGGTCTACCCATAAGTCATTAGCAAAATTCTGACACGATGACTCATATACTCGGCTGCACTCCGAATGAGGTGGAGTCTTACCGGTCCTTCGCTGAATGCTAACCTTGTCTACTATGAGGGCTCGTCAAACAGATTGTTTATACCTGTAGGCATGAATGCAACATCCCCAACAAAAAGGACGTCAGTACGAATAATGTACCGAGTATGTAAGGCACATAAATAAATATATAAAAGACATGGAAGAAACATGGATTAAATGACTCGGCCTGTAAGTTTGGATAACTCTGTAAATCAAGAAATACTTATAGTGTCATGCATATGTGTATGAATTTCATGTAGTGCATAGATACATGTGTTCATAACATCATCAAGCCCCCGAGGGCATCCTATCATATCATCTCGGCCACTGTGGGCAAAATCATCAACGTATAGCAGCTGATCAGGTGGTGGTGCATATATATCGCCGTAACCTTTTCCCATATCCCATATATATAATATACATATATACGCGTATATAACGTCATCTGGTCATGGGTCATTGTACATGAATAAATGAATGTAAACGTCAATAAAATCTCTCAGAATGTCATAAGACCATTATGCCTTTGAATAATATCATGAAGTAAACTTTATCAACTTACGTATTTTCTGAGACCCAAGAACAGATGATAGAACAATAGGACACATGGGGAATCAAGAACATAGACATCTCTAATATTTCTATGAATAGAGTCATTTATGAAAGTTGTGCATTTGCATGTTTCGTTTGCATCGTATGGATTATGCCAAAAAGAAAGAAGGGATAACCTTAACATACCTGAGCTAATTCTCTTGACAAACCCACTAACACACGTCAATTGCGACAAATCACATAACGGCGGATTGAAGTAGGGAAAATAATCCCAATGATATTCTTGAGAAAGATTGCACTGTACTCCCTTAGAATCGCAAAATCCCGTTGCTATTATGCTAAGAAGTCTCGTATGAATTGAAGTAACTTATGTTACTATCATATATGATCTTGGATGAAATTTACTTGCCGAAGCCTTCTTTGAATTGTAGGGACTCAAAATGAATTAAAGAGGTTTCTTTAATCTTCTAGGTATGGGCCCCAGATTTTAGATGACTAAGCCACAAATTTCTTTAAATGTGACACCTTGCCATATGATTCAAGATTCATTTCTTTGGCTTTCATTGGCTGCCACGTAATGTTCCACCAAACATATCCAATTACATCGTTAATCTCTCAAAAATCCATAATTAACCAATTATGCACATAACTAAGAATTATCTCTAATTACTTAAAATATTACTCACTTTTTACACACTTTATACACCTTAACATCATGGTCATATTGTACCTTGCATGGTACTAGTCCATAAATACCGGGTATTATAGCTCGGACCGTATTTTATCCCAAAATGTCAAACTTCGACGAAATTCATTTTCTTTGATTCGCTTACCCTCTCACCTTCACGAATTTACTCATCACTTTTTTTAAATAGCATAATACTTATAATCTCCAAATAATCTTGTCCTTGAACTGATGTCAATTATCTTACGACAAATCCAACGTACAATACTACAGGGTATAACATCTTTATAATATAATAATGTGGAGCGTAACATCACCATAATATAATATTGTGGAGCATAACATCAACGTAATACTGTAGGGCGTAACATCATCATAATATAATACTGCGGGACATAACATTAGAAATCATGCTTAGACTATATATTTGTGTTGTTGAGACCCACGGAGGTCATTTCTACTGTTAAATTATTTGCTTAAATTTCAATTTACTCATTCAGATATATTAATTGTATATAATATCTCATTCCATGTTGCCATTTATTGTTACATTATATTATCATTGTTTGGGCTGATTGTCATGAGATTTGAGCCCGAGAGACTGGAGAGATTGATGATTGAGTGAGGCTGAGTGCCTGATTTTGAGTGATATTTATGGAATCATGTTGCACGTTGCAGCATGCTTTATTGATTAATTCCATTATTGGCTTATATTAGCGTTTGGGCAGGATCCACCTCTCCAGAGTCTGACATATCATCAGTGAGCTTAGGTACCTACTGAGTGCGAGTGCTGAGTGATTGAGAGTGCTGAGTGATTGGCAGTGCCGAGTGATTGAGCCTGCTGAGTGAGGATGAATACTCCAAGAGTATGAGTTTATGACTTTATCTTTGTGTTGCATTTATAGTTGAGTTGCATACTTGACATGGAGACATTGAAATGTGACATACCTAATATTAGTCATACTTGGCATATTTTATCCGTGTTGTGCTCGAACTGTTAAAAACTAGAAAACATGTCTACATTTTTGTATTGCCTACAAATTGATTATTGGATCTCTCTTTGAGATATTACTGTTATTATCTGAATTTGGATTATACCTATGAGCTCGTCACTGCTTTTAGCCCAAGGTTAGTCATGTTACTTATTTAGTAGATTTGGTCAATTGTACTCATACTTCACTATGCATTTTATGTGCAGATCTAGGTATTTATGGGCATGGTGGTTGCTAGATTTGGAGTACTTCTGGCTTGGAGACTTTTGAGGTAGCTGCCTTGGTGTCCGCATACCTCGACTTTCCTTCTTTTTCCTTTTATTTAACATTGTTCTATCTTTCCAAACAGTTGTATTAGAAGTTTTGACTATGTTGATATTTAGTAGCTCATGTACTCAATGTCACCCGGATTTTGGAAAATTTTTTATTTGGGTTGCAGTGTCTCTTATCGACTATTTATGAGAGTTATTACTAGTAAACATGTTTCATCTTGTTTTCAAAATAAAAATACGTAGTTACTTGTGGTTGTCAGCTTGCCTAGTACTATGAGAGGCACCATCACGACATGTTGAGTTTTCGGTATTGACAAGTTGGTATCAGAGCCTAGATTACATCGGTCTCACGAGTCATGAGCAACTTTAGTAGAGTCTTGCGGATCGGTACGAAGACGTTTGTACTTATATTCAAGAGGCTACCAAACCATTTGGAAAACTTCACTTCTTGTATTCTTGTCGTACTGATTTGTTGATTTTTGAAACTAAACTTCTATTATTCTATTCTCTTACAGATGGCGAGGACACGTGCTACCGGATCGGGTGGACGGCCACCAGTACCACAACTAGGGCCATGAGAGGTCAGGGCCACAATAGAGCCCAAGGTGAACTCATACAGCAGCCGTAGAGCCACCAGTTGCTCCATCTCAAGAACAGATCCCAGATGTGGTTGAGTCGGTGGGACCAGCTTAGGCACCAGTTGTGCCCATTGTGATTCCAGACCTTTAGGAGGCTTTGGCCTAGACATTGACTATATGCACTAGCCTTGCTCATGCGGTTTCAATTCAGGCCACACCAGTCACTTCTCAGGCTGGGGGAGGTGCTCACACTCCGCCGCCCATACTCCAGAGCAAGTGGTTTAGGGACTTCAGACACCAGGGGTACTACCAGCCCAGCCGGTTGCAGTTTCTCAGGCCCAGGTGGCTCCACTGATGAGTGACGAGGGAAGAAAATGCTAGAGCGATTTGGGAGGCTCATGCCTCTATCATTCAGTGAGGCTGAGTTAGAGGATGCTCAGGACTTCTTGGACAGGTGCCAGCGAATTCTTTGCACGGCGGGTATTCTGGAGACTAGTGGAGTCTCATTTACTACTTTTAGTTGTCGGGGGAAACATTCAGATGGTGGGAGGCCTATGAGTTGAGCAGGCTAGCCGGTGTTGCACCATTTACATGGCATGCGTTCTCCGTTCTCTTTTTGGAAAAGTTTGTTCCACAGACCCACAGGGAGGAGTTGCGTAGGAATCTTTAGCAGCTACGCCAGGAGGGTATGTTCGTCACCCATTATGAGATAGAGATTTCAGAGTTGTCTCGTCACGTGATCTGGTTGGTTTCCACAGAGATGGACATGATTAGGAGGTTCATTGATGGCCTCAACTATGGACTGCGCTTTGTCATGACTCAGGAGATTGCATTAGGTTCTAGGTTTGACAAGGTGGTTGATATTGCTAGGCGGCTAGATCAGGTCCGTAGTCAGGAGCGTGAGGAGAGGGAGGCCAAGAGGCCTCGTGGTGTGGGTGGTTTCAATGGTGTTTCTTCTAGAGGGCAGTTCCACCACAACAGGGGTCGCCCTTATAGGCCCGCTTAGATGACTCATTTGGTTCATCATGGTGTATCAACTACCCATGGTTCATATAGTGCTCGTCCGGGTCAGTCATCTCATAATGCTCTCCTAGCTGAGAGTTCATCTCATGCTCCATTAGTTCATGGTTCATCTGTACCAGGTCCTTCTAGTATCTAGTCTAGATCTCGAGGTCCAATTCAGTCTCCACCACCATCGTGGAGTTGCTTCAAGTGAGGGGAGTTTGGACATATGTGGAGGCAGTGTCCCCGTTGTTTTGTAGGTCTAGTTCAGCAGAGAGGTCATGTTATGACTTCCACACCAGTTACTTCACCACCTACCCAGCTAGCTTGGGGTGGGGCTCAGGAATTTAGAGATTGCCTAGAGGGGGAGGCCGATCAGGTGGCGGTTAGGCTCGATGCTATGCTTTCCCTACCAAGTAAGAGGTCGTTGCTTCAGACGCATTTATCACAAGTATTGTCTCAGTATGACACATGGATGCTTATATATTAATTGACCCTGGTTCCACTTATTCGTATGTATCATAATACTCTCCTCGTTATTTGGGTATGCCCTACTTGTCCTTTGTTTCACCTATTCACGTATCTATGCCGGTGGGAAATTCTATTATTATGGACCGTATGTATTAGTCGTGTGTGGTGACTATTAGGGGATTGGAGACTAGATTTGATCTCTTATTGCTTAGCATGGTTGACTTTGACGTGATTCTGGGCATGGATTGGTTGTCTCCATGTCATGTTATCTGGATTGTCACGCTAAGACTGTGACGTTGGCTATGCCGGGGTTATCTAGGATTGAGTGGAGAGGTTCTTTGGACTATATTACCAATAGGGTGATTTCATATCTGAAGGCCTAAAAGATGGTTGGGAAGGGGTGTTTGTCATATTTGTCTTTTGAGAGTGATGTTGGTGTTGATACTCCTATATTAATTTATTCCGGTAGTGCAAAACTTTCCGGGTGTGTTTCCCGCAGACCTGCTGGGCATGCCCCGATAGGGATATTGATTTTGGTATTGACTTAGTGTCAGGAACTCATCCATTTATATGCCTCTATATCGTATGGCACCAGTAGAGTTGAAGGAATTGAAATAGAAGCTTCAGGAGCTTCTTGATAAAGGGGTTTATTAGGCCTAGTGTGTCGCCTTGGGGTGCACCAGTTCTGTTTATGAAGAAGAAGAAGAAGGATGGTACTATACGAATGTGCATCAACTATAGGCAGTTGAACAAAGTTACAATTAAGAACAATTATCCTTTGTCGCACATTGATGACTTAGTTGACCAGCTTCAGGGAGCTAGAGTGTTCTCTAAGATTTATTTGAGGTCGGCATTCATGACCCGCTATGGTTACTATGATTTCCTTGTGATGTCTTTTGGGCTGAACAATGCCCCAACAACATTTATGCATGTGATAAACAGTGTATTCCATCCATATCTTGATTCATTTATCATAGTATTTATTGATGATATCTTGGTGTACTCACGTAGCTAGGAGGAACATGCACATCATCTGAGGATTATACTACAGAGGTTGAGGGAGGAGAATCTTTATGCCAAGTTCTCCAAGTGTGAATTTTGGCTCAGTTCGATGGCGTTCTTGGGGCACTTGGTGTCCAGTGAGGGGATCAAGGTGGATCAGAAGAAGATTGAGGCAGTTTAGAGTTGGCCCAGGACGTCTTCAGCTACTGAGATTAAGAGTTTTCTCGGCTTGGCTGGATATTATCGTTGCTTTGTGGGGGGTTTCTTTTCCATTGCAGCGCCTTTGACTAGGTTGACCCAGAAGGGTGTTCCATTCAGGTGGTCGAATGAGTGTGAGGAGAGCTTTCAGAAGCTCAAGACTGCCTAGACTACAACTCTAGTTCTAGTTTTGCCTTCAGCATCGGGTTCTTATACAGTGTATTGTGATTCTTCTCGGATTGGTATTTGGTGTGTCTTGATGCAGGAGGGTAGAGTGATTGTGTATGCTTCATGCCAGTTGAAGCCTCATGAGAAGAACTACCTCGTTCATGATTTAGAGTTGGCAGCCATCGTTTATGCATTGAATATTTGGAGGCATTTTCTCTATGGTGTGTCTTGTGAGGTATTTACGGATCATCGGAGTCTTCAACACTTGTTCAAACAAAATGATCTAAATATGAGGAAGCGGAGATGGTTGAAGATGCTAAAGGACTATGATATTACCATTTTGTATCATCCCAGGAAGGACAATGTGGTGGTCGATGCCTTGAGTAGAAAGGTGGTGAGTATGGGTAGCCTTGCATTTATTGTTGTTGGGGAGGGACCGCTTGCATCAAAATTTCAGGTCTTGGCCAATCACTTCGTGAGATTAGATATTTTGAGGCCTAGTCGGGTTCCAGCTTGTGTGGTTTTTCGGTCTTCCTTATATGATTGCATCAGAGAGCGTCAATATGATGTCTCCCATTTGCTTGTCCTTATGGAAATAGTTCAACACGGTGATTCCAAGGACATTTCTATTGGGGATGATGGGGTGTTGCGGATGCAGGGTCGAATTTGTGTGCCCAATAGCGTTAGTATGATGACTCCCATTTGCTTGTCCTTATGGAAATAATTCAACACGGTGTTGCCAAGGACGTTTCTATTGGGGATGATGGGGTGTTGCAGATGCAGGGTCGAATTTGTGTGCCCAATGTAGATGGTTTACGTGAGTTGATTCTTGAGGAGGCCCACGGTTTGCGATATTCCATTCATCGAGGTGCCATGAAGATGTTTCAGGACTTGAGGCAACATTATTGGTGGAGGAGAATGAACAAAGGTATTGTGGGGTTTGTAGCTTGGTGTTTAAATTGTCAGCAGGTGAAGTACGAGCACCATTGGCCAGGCAGTTTGCTTCAGAGGCTTGACATTCCTGAGTGGAAATGGGAGCGTCTCACCAAGGACTTCGTAGTTGGGCTCCCACAGACTTTGAGGAAGTTTGATGCCATTTGGGTGATTATGGATCGGTTGACCAAGTCCGCGCATTTCATTCTAGTTAGGACTACCTTTTCTTTGGAGCAGTTGGCTGAGGTTTATATCCGCGAGATTGTTCGCCTTCACGGTGTGCAGGTGTCTATTATTTCATATTGGAGCACACAGTTCACATCACAGTTTTGGAGAGCAGTGTAGTGAGAGTTAGGCATACGGCTTGAGTTGAGTACAACATTCCACCCTCAGATGGACGGATAGTCTGATCGCACTATTCAGATATTGTAGGATATGCTACACGCTTGCGTCATGGATTTCGGGGGTTCTTGGGATCCGTTTCTGCCGCTTGTAGAGTTTGCTTACAACAATAACTACCAATCGAGTATTAATATGGATCCATATGAGGCCTTGTACGAGAGGCGATATCGGTCTCTGATCGGTTGGTTTGAGCCGGATGAGGCTAGCCTATTGGGTGTTGACTTGGTTCAGGATGCTTTGGAAAAGGGTAAGTTGGTTCAAGATTGGCTTCGTGCGGCGCAGTCTAGATAGAAGAGTTACGTCGATCGGAAGGTTTGTGATGTTTCCTACATGGAGGGGAGAAGATATTTTTTTAGACTTCCACCCATGAAAGGTGTTATGAGATTCGGGAAGAAGGGCAAGTTGAGACCTCGGTATATTTTCCATTTTGAGGTGTTTGAGAGGATTGGAGTGTTATCTTACAAGCTTTCATTTCCTCCTAGTCTATCGACTGTTCATCCAGTGTTTCATGTTTCCATGTACCAAAAGTAGTTCGGCAATCTGTCTCATATTTTGGATTTCAACACGGTTTAGTTAGATAAGTAACTGACTTATGATGTGGAGCCGTTGGCCATTTTGGATCGGCAGGTTTCAAAGTTGAGGTCAAAGAATATAGCTTTAGTGAAGGTGTAGTTGAGAGGTAATCCAACAAATGAGGCTACTTGGGAGACCGAGCGGGAAATGCAGAGCAGATATCCACGCCTATTTGAGACTCTAGGTATGATTCTAGACCCGTTCAATGACGAAGAAGGGGAGAATGTAACCACCCAACTGGTTATTTTGAGTATTATAGTTGCGTTCCCCCATTCGTTGCTTATTCTGTGCTCAATTATGCCTATGTGACTCGATGGGGTAGTTAGTTTGGTTCTGGAGATGTTTCGGATTGAGTTGGGACACTTAGTTCCAAGGTTGGAAGCCTAAGTTAAAAGAGTTGATTCGATATTGACTTATGTGTAAATGACTCCGGAATGGAGTTTTGATGGTTCCGATAGCTCCATATGGTGATTTTGTAGTTAGGAGTGTGTTCGGATATTGATTTGGAGGTCCGTAGATGATTTTGGCTTGAATTGGCAAAAGTTAGAAAAGTTGAAGTTTGGAGAGTTGGGAAGTTTGACCGAGAGTTGACTTTGTGGTTACCGGGCTCGTATTTTGGTTTTGGAAGTTGTAATAGGTTCGTTTTGTCATATATGACTTGTGTGCAAAATTTGAGGTCAATCAGAGTTGGTTTGATAGGTTTCGACATCGATTGTAGAAGTTGGAAATTCATTAGCTTTAATAGGCTTGAATTGGAGTGCGATTCGTGTTTTTGATGTTATGTGATGTGATTTGAAACATCCACTACATTCGTATGATGTTTTAGGATATGTTGGTATGTTTGGATAGGGTCCCGGGGGCCTCGGGTGTGAGTCGGATCATGTTCGGCTCATTTTGGACTTGTTGGATTGTTGTTATGTCTGTTGCTAGTTTCCTTATACGCGATCGCGAGTGGAGGTCCGCGATCGCGAAGGGTTGTTTGGGTGACTGGGGAAATTATTCTACGCATTCGCGAGAATAGTTCTGCGATCGCGAAGCTTGGGAAGTCAGTGCTACCTGAATGCATGATAGGTTCCGCGTTTGCGATGGAGGAAGAGTAGGCCTGGGAGGTCAGGCGCATTGCTCGTATGTGTGTGTCCGCGATCGCGTACCTTTGAAGAAATAAGTCAGAGTGTTCGCGCTGGTGTGTTGGTGTTCGCGAAGAGTAATTTCTATGGCAGTGATTTTTGTTCTACGCGATCGCGAGGGACTTTCCGCGATCGCGAAGAGGAACAACTAGGAAGATTATATAATTTCATAAACGAGGATTAGAGTATTATTTCACATTTTGGACTTTAGAAGCTCGGATTGAGGCGATTCTTTGAGGGATTTTCAAGGAATTTATTGGGGGTATGTGATTCTAACTCGGATTTGGTTAATATACATGAATCTATCATTATTTTTACCATTTATTTAGTGTTTTAGGTTGGAAAAATTGTATAAACTTCATAAACTATAATTTGAGGATTTGAAGGTCGAGTTGAGATAGGAATTGAGAAATTTTGGTATGGTTGGACTCGTTGTTGAATGGATGTTCCGATTTTGTTAATTCTGTCGGATTCCGAGAGGTGGGCCTGGGTTGAGTTTTTGACTTTTGTTAAAGAACATAGTTTATCATATGGAATTGATTCCTATAGCTTGTGTTGATTGTATTAAGTTGTTGCTGGCTAGATTCGAGTCGTTTGGAGGCCGATTCGCGAGGCAAGGGCTTGTTGGGGTAAAGATTTGCGTGGTTTGAGGTAAGTAACACTTCTAAACTTGGTTCTGAGGGTATGAATCCCTGAAATACATGTTATGTGGTTGGTGTTGGGGTGACGCACATGCTAGGTGACGGGCGTGTATGCGTGCACAATGGTAATTGTGACTCGGTTAATTCTGTGGTACTGTGTAGTTATCAAACCTTGTTTCTACTCGTGAAACTCCTACTTGTTAGTGTAATTGAACTACAATCTATGTTAGAAATCATGATTAGACTATATGCTTGTTCTGTTGGGACCCGCGGAGGTCACTTCTACTGTTGAATTATTCACTTAAATTGCAATTATGTAATCAGTCACATCTATCATTTTCATATCAATTTTACATGTTTATAAATATTTACTGTAACTTAAATTATTTTATGAAAGATTAAAAATTAAATACCTATGGGGATTACGCCCCGTACCTCGGACTTACGCCTCGCTGAGGCATATGTAAAACGCCTCGCCTTACACCCACACCTTTTAAAACACTACCTCATATTAGTCATACTTGGCAGATTTTATCCGTGTTGTTCTCAAACTGTTAAAATCTAATAAGCATGTCTACATATCTGTACTGTCTACAAATTGATTATTGGATCTCTCTCTGAGCTATTGCTGTTATTATCTGGATTTGGACTGTACCTATCTGAGTTCGTCACTGCTTTCAGCCCAAGGTTAGTCTTGTTACTTATTGAGTACATTGGGTCGGTTGTACTCATACTACACTCTGCACTTCGTGTGCAGATCCAGGTACTTTTGGTCACGATGGTTGCTTGATTTGGGGTGCTTTCGGCATGTAGACTTTTGAGGTAGCTACTTTGGTGTCCGCAGACCTCGACTCTCCTTCTTTTTTTTCCCTTTTATGTAGCACTATTCTATCTTTCCAGACAATTGTATTAGAAGTTTTGACTATGCTGATATTTAGTAGCTCATGTACTCAGTGACACCTGAATATTGGGGAATTTTGTATTTAAGCTGTAATGTTTCTTATCGATTGTTTATGAGAGTTATTACTGTTAAACCTATTTCATCTTATTTTCAATTTAAAAATGTGTAGTTACTTGTGGTTGTTGGCTTGCCTAATACTGTGATAGGTGCAATCACGACATGTTGAGTTTTGGGTCGTGACAATGATGTGCCATGTTTGAGAAATAGACCTGATCGACATGACGATTGATGCACCGATCCTTTGTATCCACTATTTTTCATATTCAATCAACCAGGTAAAGACAGTCCAAAACGTAGTCCAAAACGACTATTGAGTGAGAGGGAGCTAAAGTCAGCTACAACACATGTACTTTTTAATTTCCTAGAGGTCCAATCTTACTATGAGTAAGTATAAATTTATATTACCGACATATATTCAAGATTCATCATCATTTTAACTAATGACATTTTTTATTTTGTCGGACAATTGGTTTGTGGGTACATATGGGCAAGAGCTTGTTTATCCTAGGTTTTCAGAATGGTTTGAAGAATTTTAAGTGTTACTTAATATAACACATGATTTCATTAACGGTAAATTAATATAAGTTATAGTATTTAAAGAATTCTAAATTATGTTACCCTTCATAGGTTTATAATCTAGTTAATGGCGTAAATGATCAATTTTTACAAAATATAACTTGGGGACCTGATCCTAGAGTCAAAAAGATGTCTAAGTATTGTGTCAATGGTTACAAGTTTCATACAGAACAATGGTCTAAGGGAAAGAAAACAAATAATAGTGGTGTGTGTGTGAAATCCAATGAGGATATGGATTATTATGGTGTACTTCAAGAGATCATAGAACTAGAGTATAACGTTGGTTGGCTGAAGAAAAAATTGGTACTCTTTCGATGTAAGTGGTATGATCAAACACCAAATAGAGATACAAAGGTTCACACTCAGTACAAAATTGTTGAAATAAAACACACAGGGAGGTATAGACTCTATGACTCATTTATCATTGTACAAAATGTGAAACCAGTGTATTATGCACCTTATCCTTTGTGCAAGAATAAGTCTCCATGGCAGGTAGTGATAAAAACAAAGGTAGTGGGTAGAGTTGAAGTGGAGGATGTATTGGATGTAGTGTACCAAAATGACATTTCAAGTGTTGAAACACTAGTGAATGATGAATTAGCATATGAATTGCAGGATATCAACGACCTATATGAAGAATTCGATCATTTTGTCCTAAGATAAATTTTAACAGAGCACGGTGAGGTAACATCCATGGCAAACAAGGACAAAATTTAATTGATGAACATGAAACAAGCAAGGATGAAGAATTATATGATGAGGAAAATGAAAATGAAACAAGTGATGAGGATTAAGCTATTGGGGTGTTATATGACTTGTTGAGTATTTATATGTTATTCCTTAAATCATTGTAATGTATAAGAGTTACTTTATATTGTTAATGTCATCTTGGTTTTTATGTTTATATTGTTATATTTATTATGTATACTTTATGTTTATATTTGTTATGTTAAATTATTTTATATGTAAATATTTTATATTCAATACACAGATGACTTCTCGCGGTAAATAACCAAAACAATCTAAGAAGTAAAATCACACATTATAGACTACAAGTCAGCTTCCTCCACCTATACCAAATATGAGCCCTCCTCCTATGCCTCCTCGTCATTCCATGCCAGCTTCATAGCCATCTAACTTTTTCAAAGTCCCTCCACCGTCTAGCCCACTTTAGTATTATTCTATGCCTTTTCATAGTGGCTTAACTTCGACCACCATTAATTTTATGCCCACGCCTCATTTGCCAGTTTGTTGCCTGCGTGATCCTTCTAGTCAGTTCAGTGACTCACCACCGATTGCATTTTCGAGATATCATAGTAGCCAACATGGTGATTCATCTTTTGTGACTCAAACATCGTCCAATCAATCATCATCTCCATCATTATCCACTCCAAGTATATCTAACTTGGATATTGGAGGCTCTCATGCAGTTGCATCCCCATCAACCGGTACTTCTATAGTTGATGCTATCGCGAGACAATGTACTGGAGGGACTATACAATACAATTCTCTTCATCGGCTGATTATCGTTCCCCATGGAGATGGGTGAGTTTTTCTTTCGTTTCCTTTTAAAATCTTTCAATAGAATTTTGTATATTGAATTTAATGAATGTTTATTTTATATGTTAAATTTAATGCATATTTTTGCATCCTATCAGGCCACACATATGGTGATAGAAGTCATGCTGAGGATTCCTGAAAAAAGATACCGTACCAGATCAGAATGAATATGTGGCAACAATTTAAGGTAAGAATAAATTCTTTTTGCAGGTTATTTATCCTCATTCGTCTAATGTTATTAATTCATTTTTACAGGTGATGTGCGTAAGGCAGCCTACACTTGAAGGTGAAGAGAGCACAAAAATTATAAAAGATTCACTCGTAGAACCTATGAACCTAGAACTCTGATACAAACTTGTCACGACCCAATTTTTCCTCTGTTGGGCGTCGTGATGGCACCTAGTCTTAGGGGCTAGGTAAGCCTAACATTAACTGAAATAACAACAGTATTTAAATAACATCTAACAATTTTGAAATAGAAATCTCTATAAAATTTACAATCCCAAAACCGGTAGTACAAGTCATAAGCTCTACAGAGTTTAATAGAAAACCTCTAAATACAATTGTTCTGAAATAAGTGTAAACAGTGTAAATACAAAACCATAAGTTGACTCCGAAGCCTGCGAACGCAGCAACAGGTTTACCTCGAGTCTCCGCCGCAAGATATGAACAGCTAGCGAATGATCGACTGTCTCCGCAATACCTGGATCTGCACAAAAGGGTGTAGAAGTGTCGTATGAGTACACCACAGCGGTACCCAACAAGTATCAAGACTAACCTCAGTGGAGTAGTGACGAGGCACATACAAGAAACCTACTGGACTAAATAACCTGAACAAGTATAAGTGTAGGACTAACAAAAATACGATATCTCTACAAAGCTGTACATAATGACAACTATAATATGGTACTTGCAATAAGAAATAGAAACAACAATTAGCAGCGGAACACAACAAGTAACAACACAGTAGAGTAAGACACAGTCTAAACCCGGAGAACACAATTAAAAGAAGGACAAGTATCAACTAGATGAAAATAACCACTTTCAAATCAGGTTTTATCCAATAATCACCACGAGGCATCGAACCTCAAAATAATCATAATTCATGGGTTCCAATTTGTGAACCCTAAACACTTGGCATCATGTGCCTTTGCTATAACCAATAGTTGCACGGACGACTCACATGCCAATAGAACCAGACGAGGGTGTGTATCAATACTCAACAATATCAAGATCCATCCTCTTAACCGATAAGAGTAATTAACTACGTGTATGCTTGAGCAAGTATTTTTACATAATTCATGCCAGCTAGTAAGTATAGAGAAAATGGATAGCACGTAAAATATTTTCCCATAATTTTCCACAAGATAAAACTCACACAGGTAAGTGTACAACTGCACAAATATCAACAACAAGAATGTCCCCAGGCCATCACAAGTTATCACAAATCAATCCCTGACATATCTCACCTTGTCTCGTCACGTGCGTAATAATAAAGTAAATGCCCGACTTGTCTCGCCACACGTGCATAATAATATTCCCACCCTGTCTCGCCACATGCGCAACCCAAATATATATAGTCCGCCTTATCATGCCACATGTGCAAATATCAGTAGTAATAATAGCACGACAAAAACCTCGTGCAACCCAATAACACCCGCACGACAGAAACCTTGTGCATCACAATAACAACCACACGGCAAAAACCTCGTGCATCTCAACAACAACTACAAAAGCAACAATGACAATAACACATGAGTAAGACAAGTAAATTAACTCAAGAGATTTCGATCACAAAGAAACGGTAGAACTAGTTCACAAAGAATAAACACAATAGAGAATACTATTCATAATAAGAATATCTCAACAAGGGAGAAATAATATGTAACAACGATCCCACAATGTACAGTTCAACAACAAGGGAGCTAACATGAATCAAATAATTCCAAATACGGACAAGCCAACTTAGATATAGGATATCTAAACTTCTTTTAAGGTTGGGCAATTACGAAAAAGATACAACAAATTCAATTAAGGATAAGCAGCAACAAGATAATCATAACACCAATTAAGGATTAATAATTATAGAAGAGATAATTATACTTTCAATTAAGGAGAAGTGATTTGGGAGGGATAGCATGGCAATAAAAGGGGAAACAACTTCAGTTAAGTCATATAAGATTGAAATAAGCAATAAGAGTGGATCATGAAGCAATTAATTCCAATTAAATCAGGGTAGAGGTGAAACTAGTAATTAAGAAAACTTAATCATAACAAAAACAACTTCATACTCAGTGAATTACAAGGACCTAAAACGCCTAAAAGGAACATTTCCACAATTAAGCCCGAGCACGTACTCGTCACCTCACATACACGAACTTCACAAGATACATTTAGCATAGAAAACTCAAATCCTAAGGGATATTTCCCCCGCAGAAGGTTAGACAAGATACTTACATCAAAGAAGACAGACCGATACTCAAAAATGAACTTCTCGGGTGAAATAACCTCTGGACGGCTCAAATCTAGCTAAAATAACTTCAAAGCATAAATAAAACTCATAAGAAACTATTCTGGATCATAAAGCCTCAATTATTATAAAAATCTAAAAATCAACCCAAAAGTCGACCCCCGGGCCCGCACCTCAAAGCCCGACAAATTTCACAAAACCCGAACACGTATTCCGATACGAGCTCAACCATACTGAAATTATCAAATTTCGATACCATTTGGTCCGTCAAATCATCATTTTTCATTTTGAAAGTTTTCTTCAAAAATCCCCATTTTCCTCAACTCAAAACACTAATTTAAGTATCACCCACGATGCAAAAAGTGTAACGACTCAATCGGTCATTTTACGTTATCGGACCCCATTCCTCTAAATGAACTTCCCATAGCGGCTTTTTATGATTTATGACTTGCGGGGATTGGTGGTCCGAGATTCAGAGGTGTTTAGAGTGCTATAGGAACAATTAGTTCCTTAAGGTTGGCCTTTAAGGCCAAGTTTGACTTCGGTCAACATTTTGGGTAAACGACCTCAGAATCGAGTTTCGTTGGTTCTGATAGCTTCGTGTGATGATTTTGGACCTGGGCGTATGCTCGGAATGGGTTTCTGATGACCCGGGAGCGTTTCGGCGCCCAATATTGAAATAAGAAGTTCCTTAAGTTCCTATTGTGGTTTGGACGTGTTTTTGTGTTATCGAGGTCCGAATGGAATTTTGAGATCGGGAATATTTCCGTTATGTCATTTATGACTTTCCTGCAAAATTTGGTGTCATTCCGAGTAGTATAGGTCGGTTCGGCGCGTTGTTAGCGAAGTCTAGAAAACTTAAAGTTCCTAAGTTTGGTTCTTGGGGTTTTGAGGTGTGATTTTGAGTTTTAGCGTTGTTTTGGGTAATTCGAAGGCTCGAGCGAGTCTATATTATGATTTGGGACTTGTTGGTATATTTGGACGGGGGCTCGGGTGGGCCCAGGTGCCTCCGGGACACCACACGAGGCCAAAAACCAGCTGAAATAGCTACTGGTGCACCTGTTCTGGTGTGATTGCAGGTGCGGTTGACCAGTCGCAGGTGCGGGACCGCTTATGCGGTCCCAGCCTCACAAGTGCGACCCCTAGTGGTCTAGCTAATTCTCACAGGAGCGGAGCCGCAGGTGCGGCCTCCACTCCGCAGGTGCGGGCCCAGGCTCCCCAGTCCATTTCCGCAGGTGCGAGCCTTTGCTCGCAGGTGCGAGACCACAGGTGCGGTCCTCGAGCCGCAGGTGCAAAAACACTGTTCAGACAGTATGTTTTTATACACGGGTTTAATTCATTTTTCTCATCTTCTTCTTCTTCCTTGGGGCGATTTCCACCATTTTAGAGGGGAAAACGACTTGGTTATTGAAGGTAAGTAAATTCTACTCTAATATTAGCGTCATGCATGAATTCCTAGTTAAGTTTAATCACATAATTTGTGAAAAATCAAGAATTGGGTAGTAACCTAGGGCTTTCGATAATTTGAGAATTTACCCGTAAATTTGCTATGGAATCAAGTCAAAATCGTATATTAATGATCCTTAGGCTTTGGGTGAGGGTTTCCTTCGAGAATTATTGGAATGCGAGCATGCGGGCTCGGGGTCGGATTTTAGATTTTCTTCAAGAATGGTGAATTTGGCTAAATAATGGGAGAATTCCGTGCTTTGAATATAAATTAATGTATTTGTATAACATTTGGCTAGTTTCGAGTCCTCGGGTGTAGAGTTCGGAGTTTCAAGTGCATTCTCGGTCAGGGGAGTAAATTTGACGCAAGGTGAGTCTCCTTTCTAACCTTGTAAGGGGAATTGTCCCCCTAGGGTGATTTAAATGCTATATGTGATAATTTGTGGGGGCTACGTACGTACAAATTGACGAGAGTCCGTACGTAGCGACTATTACTATTATGTCCGGGTAGTTAGGCCCACATCATGCCTTGTGTTTTACTTGATATGAACTATATGCTTAATGAATTAACGCTACATGCTGCTTATTTCCCGAAGTTACGAAATTTGAGAAAAACTTGTAAGAAATTGTTTCACTGAAAGTATTCTCTTTTAAAAAGGAATAATGTGTGTGCATGTGACCGCTTCGCAATTTACATTCCGCGAGCGGAGTGTGATTTCTCCCACTCTTATGGAAACAGGTCGTACTCCACGGCGGATTGAGAGATGCACTTTTGGTACGGGTCGTTCGATCCTCGGCAGTGCATAGAGAGGGATTGAGAGATGCACTTTTGGTACGGGCTGTTCGATCCTTGGCAGTGCATAGAGAGGTGGAGAGATGCACTTTTGGTACGGGCCGTTCGTTCCTCGGCAGTGCATAGATGTGAGTACTTTGTGGAGAGGTGAACTTTTGGTACAGGTCGTTCGATCCTCGGCAGTGCACGGGCATGACTATCTTATGACTCCGGCCGGTTGTCCTTACCCTGCATGCGTATGATTTATTTGTTACTAAATTCATGGATATTTATCTGACAGATATTTGGGGAAAAAGTGAAGTGGTAATTGTTTTATTTATTCCCAGTATTCTTCCTGGATTTCAGTATCTTACATATACACTTGTTGCTTCACTGTCTTTACATGCCTACTGTTTCCATTACATCCTGTTAAATTATACTGTTGGACCTTAGTGAGTGTCATGTCGAACTCTCGTCACTACCTCTTCGAGGTTAGGCGGGATACTCACTGGGTTCATATATATTTATGTACTCATGCTGCACTTCTGTACTAAATTGTACAGGTTTTCGAGGCTGGTGCTTCTGGTTATCCGACCGGAGCTTGACATATATTCTGGACCTGACTCCATGGTGAGCTGCATCCCTTGAAGATTCTCAGTAGTGCTATGGATTTATCTTTTGTTTATTTCTGTTTACTTCTCTCAGACAGCAGTACAATTTGTATCATCTTTTGTATATTCTACTAGTTTGCCTGTTGAGTTGTGACACTAGTTCCTGGCACGCACATAGTAGACTCTTTATTTTGGGATTGTATATATTGGATCATGATCATTATGGATGTATTTACTTAAGTTGGTTAATGTTAACGCTTTTATTTAAATGATCTAAGCTTAAAACTTTGGGAATATGTGGGGTTGGTATGTTAAATAAGGATAACCTCACTAGTAAGCAATTGTTGGCTTGCCTGACTCCGGTGTTGGGCGCCATCACGACATGTGTTGGATTTTGGGTCGTGACAAAAAGCTAGGAGTGACTCACACCTGTTTTGCTGATGACTTACTCATGTTTTGCAGGGAAGATATTAATTCATTGACCATAATGCCTTTCAAAGGTTCTCTGATGCATCTGTCCTTCAGGCAAATGCAAACGAAAGGTCCATCTACATTGCTGGTGTTCACAAGGATCATAAAGACACATTGAAAATCTTGACATGATATGCAGAGGGATCCCTACCTTTCAAATATTTGGGAGTCCCCTTGTCTGTCAAGAAACTAAACATTAAACAGTGTCTACCATTGGTATAGAAGATCACAGAAATAGTAAACTGCTGGTCAACAGAAATGCTATCCTATTGAGGAAGAGTACAACTCATTAAGTCTGTGATATTTGGTATGCATACTTATTGGGCTCAAATCTTCCTATTGCCCAAGAGGATCATGAAGCTGATTGAGACTATTTGTAGAACATACTTATGGACTGGGACAAGTGCTACATCTAGAAAAGCACTAATAGCATGGGAAAAGGTGTGCCAACCAAAGGCTGCTGGGGGCGTAAACATCATCAACATGGGACTATGGAATAAAGCAGCAATCTTAAAGCAATTATGGGCATTGGTAAAGAAAAAGGATACACTCTGGATCAAATGGGCAAACTGCTACTACATAAAACAGAGAAATATTGACACTATGGCTACACCTAAGACAGTTGCTTAGGTGGTTAGGAAGATTATAGATGCAAATCAAGTATTGATGAAGATGAACATAATGCAAACCAACCTTAATGCCAACTTAAGAACAATGGAGATTCAGGGTAGATTTCAAATAAAGAAGGCATATACTCAATTACTACCTCAACTCCCAAAGGTTGGTCCATCCAAGATTCAAGTTCCACATATGGCTGGCTATCATTCAGAGATTAGCTACTGTGGATCGACTGCAGAAGTTTGGGTTCCAAGTACCATTGGATTGTGATTTATGTTCAAGGAGCATTGAAACGTTTAGTCATTTATTTTTTGATTCCTCCTGCACTAGCATATTATGGGGAAGAATACTGAACTGGCTGGGCCATAACAGGAGAATAGGCAGCTGGCAAACTGAGATAGAATGGGTAAGCACTCTAGCTAAGAGGAAAGCTGGTATAGCAGCAATTACCACTTCAACATTTGCCATGGTAATATACTGTATCTGGCGTGAAAGGAACTCAATCAGATTTAACAAAGGGAGATATGAGGCTGATGTGATTTGTAGGGAAATTTCAATACAGATGCACATACAAGGGAGATCAAATAGCAAATGGCAGTCAACATTGCAAGGCTTGAATAATTACCCATAGGCTAAAATGATGACTCAAAGTTTTTTTTTAGAAGTGTAACTAGTATAGTTTAATCTTGTATTTATAATTAGGAGGCTGATGGTCAGCATCAACCTCGCTTTGTAAAGACAATTTGTTTGATGAAATGGAAAGTCTGTTTAATAAAACAAAATACACTAATTTAATGATAAATATAAATATAAAATCATGGAATATAATAAATTCTAGGTGAAAAACACTTACCCAATTAGTTTTCTTGAAAACCCCATAAAGAATCGCTCAAAACTGAGCTCTAGAACTCCAAAAATGGTGAAAATGGCTAACCCTCGGAATAGAGAACTTTATATTCTGCCCAGGTAATAAGCATAGCGATCGCGGAAATACAAATGCGATCGCGAAGAAGAAATCTTCAACTGGGCAGAGAGAGCACTACGCAATCGCGAACAGAGGAATGCGATCATGTAAGGTGAATTAGCACTGCCTCAAGGATAAGAAATACGCGGATGAGGAGAGGTGGACACAAACATGGAGAAAAAAAGGCACATTCCAATTGCGGAATGATCTTACAAACGCGAAGAGGAAATAGTCACCATCGCCCAGCTCCTAGTTCTACTACGCGAACGCGGAGAGGCGGCAGCGAATGCGAAGAATGAGAAGTGCACAAGTACGCGATCACAAAACATACAATGTGAACACGAAGAAGGAAAATATGGCAGGTCAGTGAAACACTATGCGATCACGACTGGAACCTCGCGATCGCAAAGAAGGTTATCAGACACCAGAAACCAGCAACTCAAAACCTGAAGAAATGACTCGTAGCCCATCCGAAACACAGCCAAGGCACCCGAAACCCCATCTAAACGTACCAAAAGTTCCATAACCTAACACGGACTCGCTCGAGGTCTCAAATCACATCAAACAACGTCGAAACTATGAATCTCGCCATGAATCAAACTTATGAACTTTCAAATCTTTCAACTTCTAAAACTTGCCCCGAAACCTAATAAATCATCCCGGAATGACGTCAAATTTTGCAGGGAAATCCCAAATGAAATAATGGATTTGTTCCAGCTCTCAAAATTTCATTACGACCCCGATATCACCAAATTCAACTCTTGGTCAAACCTTTGGACCTTCCAAACTTCAACTTTTCCAACTTTCGCCGAAATGCTTCAAATCACCCTATAGATCTCTAAATCCAAATCCGGACGCACGCCTAAGTCCAAATTCACCATACAAAGCTGTTGAAATCCTCCAAAACCCATTCCGGATCCGTTTACACAAAAGTTAAATTCCGGTCACCTCTTACCGCTTAAGCTTTCAAAACTAGAATCCTTCTTTCGATTTGACTTCGAATCATCCCGTAATTGAACTCGACACACAAGAAAGTCAATACACATAATACGAAGTTTCTCAAAGCCTTATGCCGTTGAACGGGACTTAAATTCTCAAAACGACCAGCCGGGTCATTACAAGCTCTAACCAATTCTAGAAAGTGAGAGAATTCTTTATCAAGTGCTAGTGTAATGTAGTGTGTTTTACAAGTGGGGTGGGGGCTATTTATTTCCAAAAACTTATAGTTACATAGTATTTTTTAATGTCATTAATGATGTCATTAGGAGTAAGTGTTAGCTGATGTCAGCTGTGATGTCACGCTGATGTAATTTCTGATTAATTCTCGTAACATTAAATGAGGGTCTTCTTCTTCTGATGATGATCATGTTGATGATGATGATGATGATGATTTTTCATACAAAGATACTCGAATTTTTTGACCTGGGATTTGGGTCTTGAGGGAATCAAGAATTTTTTTCATTTGCTGAATAAAATCAAGATTGCGGCTGGAACTAGCTAGTAGTGTAGCTGCAATAGATTTTTGCTGTAAAAATAAAATTTGGGCAACATATGTTATAGCTAGATACTGCGGATGAGACAAAAATCATTTGTCTACTGCTGGCACATAGGCTTAGGATGAATCCCATATTTTATACCACTTGTAGTGGCCTTGGAGAGCTAACCACAGTAGTCCTTTGTGTCCTTCCAACTTGTGAAAGGAAATCTTCTGGGAATATATATGTGAAATATGAAATCTGTGGAAAAATTGGAGGAATATAGCTATTTGTTGCTCACTAGAAAACCTGTGACAAAAATAACCATATCCTTCTTTTACTGGCGAATAAAGAATTTCAGCCTTATGACCAAAGCAGGCCACCACTGATCTATAAACCACTTAGGGAATTCAGAAGTTAAATGTTACTCCAGAGGATAAAGCATGAATACTTTCTAAGTTGGTTTTGGAAGGTGAAAGCATTCATCCACGCTTCTGGTAGTAATAATAATGTAAAATTGTGGATCAAAAGGCTGAGAAAGTCTTGTGTATTTGGCTGGATGGGTTCCCTATTCGTTTGGTAAGATTATTTTGTTAATCCACACCATAGTATGTGTGACATATGACTGAACCTGCTTATCTTTGTGGGGTATAAACAAGCATGATCCGGTATTTGTAAGTGTTGCTCCCAAACGCACATGCAAGTATACGTGATCGTACAAGTAATATAATGATAAGTTTAGTGTCGAACCAACAGAGACTTGTATAAACTACTCACTAAATCACTAAAATTGTTATTCAATCCAACTAAAATCAAAGTTCAATAATGTGATTGTATTATACTAGGATTCTAAGTAATAACTAAATTATCAAGTAATGAGTTAATTGTTTTGTGTTCAATAAAGACAAATATTCTAGGGTTGTGATCGATTCACCATTCGTATTGTGTTCTAATTAACTCTCCCTTTCATATAATTCACTCATGGTTGCTAATTAATTGATAATTGCTCTCATAGCCTTCTCCCGAAGTACTACTCATCTATTCTCAATAGATTAACGCCTATATTCCTATGAAATTAATCTATTAGAATGCATTAAGATTACGATATTTAATTAATCACGGTGACTAGGTATATTCCTATCCTAACCAAAAATCTGCTCCCCTGAAGGGTTAGGATCGCGCTCTCTTCAATTCTTCTCTAATCTATACACGGCTATGCTTGAAGCAATTAAACACAGAATTGAAGAAACAAACATATATTGGTGAATTATAATCAAGGTCAAGCTAATGTCAAACAACAATATTCATGGCTAAATCACAACCCTAGAACAATGGGTGTTTAGCCACTCATTAAGTAATCAAACAATTGCATAAGCGTTGAATCAATTGAAACTACTAGAGAAAGATGAAGAAAACTGAGAATTATCCGCTTCCTAATGATCCCGTGTGTGTTTTTCCACCAAAGTGGCGTCCACCTAATAAAAAATATGTTTACTCTTGATTTTATACGTGTTGGGTAGGTCTAGGGCCGAACAAACCGTGTCCCGAGCAAAATAGGAAAATTCCTCGCCACCGGGGCCCTGGACAGCGCCAGGCGCCCACCAGGCCGCTGCCTCAGATTTACATACTGCCTCTAGCGCCACAAGTGGCTCAAGGCTCTGCCTGTGCAGCCAAAATGCTCAACTTGCCCGATTTCGTTCGTTTTGGCTCTTATTTTGCACGTTTCGCCCCCAATTGCTCCCGTATCGTTCCTAAACATAAAAACACTTCAAATTAGTATAAATCATCACATTTAACATCTAAAATTCACAAAATAAAAGTAAAATATGGGGCGATATACGTAAAAATATATATACTTTAGGCCACACATCAACACCCCACACTTAGACTCTTGCTCGTCCTCGAGCAATGGGACAAACTACTACCCTTCAACACGTACAAAGTTCACTATAAAGGAGCACTTTTACCTTTAATCACACACCTTACCCTTGACTATAATCGATACCGGCACACAAGCATGAACATACAAAACTTTACATTCTTCCCGTTTTATCATGCCCAAGTATAACAATTCAATTCGATCAATCCAATAACATATTTGCAACCACCCGACCTCAAGAGTCAACTTGTAACCACTAAGTCCTCTCAATTCACGCACTTACCCAACAAGAAAGTCTACAACATTACCAATCGTTCATGAGATCATGTGCCCTCACCAACAAACAATAGAGGGACTATAACTAGTCCTCACATCCAAATATGCTTTTTGAATATAAATTAAGGACATCACACAATTGAACAAACTTCACTCACTCACACAAAGAATTCATATGCATCCTGTGATTGTACCATAATCTTGCCCGTAGTATAGATATCTACTAATTTAAGCTAGCCAAATTTAGGATCAATTAGGACTTTAAGGTTGTAATGTAGGCGAAGGGACGAGTAGGATAGATTTTCTTTTCTTAACTAATAATGATAAAAAAAAATTAATAATTTTATACAATTACACTTCAGAAAGTAGTTTCCCCACCCTACACATATATTATGCATAGTCCTCAATGCATGTTCACAGAGAAAAATATTAAAACAAGGGTGAGAAATACTCCCTGAGACCCTCTCGGGCTTAGCTCGGACATGATCCTCAATCTTTAGCTTCGGGACGACCCCACACTTAAGCTCAAACATGCTCCTCAGCTTCAACTTTGGGTACTCAGACTTCCCCTACTCTGCAAAATAAAATCAACACAAAACTCGACATTAAAAAAAATTAAAAACATAATAAATAAATAAAATATATACAGGATGGGTTGCCTCCCAACAAGCGCCTTATTTATAGTCGTGGCACGACTTTGCTACTCTGCTCAGGCTGCTCGTTTTCTCTTCTTCTTTCTCCCATGAAGCCTAGCCTTTTTGCACGCTCTTAACGGGTCTCCTTTTTCATCTCTGGCTCTTTTCTCCATCATCTTTACAACCCTAGCTTGCAACATCACCTCCTCTGGATCACTGTCATTCACATAAGGACTCTGCTCTATCCCCTTCAATTCGACCACAGTAATCATGCACAAGTCCTCATAATGCTTAGGGAGCTTAAGTGCCTTGTACACATTAAAAGTGACCTCCTCATCGTCAACTCTCATTTTTAACTTCTCTGCCCTCTCATCAATAATTTCTCCACCAGTAACTAAGAATGGTCGCCCTAAAATAACAGGCACTTCCCCATCCGCCTCGTAATCAAGCACAATAAAATCAACGGGAAGAATAAACTTTCCCACTTGAACTAACACAACCTCAATAATTCTTTCTGGAATAACTAGAGACCTTTCTGCTAATTGTAAAGTGATTGTAGTAGGTCTAAGCACCCCCAATCCGAGTTGCTTGAACAAAGAATATGGCACCAAATTTATACTAGCCCCTAAATCACACAGGGCTCTACCAACTTCTTGTTTTTCAAGAGACAAAGGAATTGTGAAACTCCCAGGATCCTTCAACTTAGGAGGAAGCTTCTTTTGAACTCTAGCACTGCACTCTTTAGTAAGTGCAATTGTTTCGCATACTTAGGCACTTCCTCAAAAATTTCCACCAAAGGAAAATTCACACTCACTTGGCTCAAAATATCTAAGAATTTTTTGTACTTAGCATCATATTTTAGCTTCTGTAGTCTTTGTGGAAACGGAGGTGGTGACCTTGTCTCAATTACTGGCTCAAGTCCTTTATTATGTTTCTCAGTCCCCTCAACTGGCTTGGGAACTAATTCTCCTTCAGGATGAGCCGTATTCTTCTTTTTCTTTGGAACTTCTTCTAGTACTCTTCCATCTCTTAAGGTAATCGCATTGACTTGAACCTTAGGATTGGGTTCAGTGTCACTAGGAAGAGCCCTACTGGTCTGGTCTAAGCACTAGCAAGTTGGCCCACGCGGTGCTCCAAATTTCTCAGTTTTGCGGCTTGAGCCTGCTGATCAGCCATTATTTTCTGATTGAAAGCATGTTGATCTACTATTGATTTATGATTGAGGGCTTGCTGGTCGGCCATCAATTTCTTCATCATCTCCTCAAGGCTAGCTTGTTGTTCATCCTGAGGTGGTCTATATTGCTGTTGAGGTGCTTGAGGCCAGTATTGATTCTGATTGACTTGATTTTCACCTCAAGAGAAGTTTGGGTGGTTCCTCCAGTTGGGATTATAAGTGTCCCCATACTGATTTGTTTGGCCTCGATTTGCATTACCCACAAATATATATATAGACTCTAGATTTGCTGGGCATAGATTGCTCATGTGACGCTCTCCACAGACTTCACAAAATACCTAAACCTGTTGCACTGGTTGCACTGGCTGGGCTTGTTGCTTGTTAATGATCATGGTCATCTGATTGACTTGGTTGGTCAACGTAGATATCTATGCTGACAAGGCTGAGACAACATCTAATTCAACAACCCCTGGTGATTTTTGTACCATATTCCTACCCATCTCTCCTTGCCAATCCGGGTTGCTTTTGGAGAATTTGTTCAATAATGCAAATATTTCATCATAGTTCTTCTCCAATACTTGACCTCCAGCTGCAACATCTACCATAATCTTTATTTGGGGATGGAGCCCCTCTATGAAAGTGTGAGCTAACATTTTGTTTGTCTGATTATGATGAGGACAGTCTCTGAGTAGCCCCTTGAACCTTTCCCATGCTGAATATAAAGATTCTCCTTCTTTCTGTTTAAAGGCAACTATCTCACTTCTGATCTTTGCAGTTTTTCCTGAAGGGAAGAACCTTGCCAGAAATTTTCTTGCCAAATAAATCCATGATGTAATGGAATTAGTTGGTTCTACATTTAGCCATCGCTTAGCTTCGCTCAACAGAGAGAGTGGAAAAGTGTGAGCCTCACATAATCAGGAGTGACCCTGTTAGTGATATAAGTATCACTAATCTCCATGAAGTTCAGAATATGCTGTTGTGGATCCTCGTGTGGAAGACCCATAAACTGCCCGTTTGCATGAAGTAGCTGGGTCATGCTCTGTTTCAGCTCAAAGTGCCCAGTGATTCTGGGCTTCACTATGTTGGAGGTAACATTAGTAATACTGGGCATTTCTACCTCCTGGACATCCATATGTTTCTCCTCTGCCATGTTCACAGGAAATTGAACGAGTGCCTGAATATTGTTTGTATCCATTGCTTCCCTCAACCTCCTGTGAAATGATCTCTCAGGTTCGGGGTCAAAGTCGTCGAGTCTGTCTTGGCTTCAGGCCCTACGCATTCAATCCTGAGATTAGAGAAACAATCAAGTAACGTTAGACTAGATAAAATAAACAATTAAAGGAAAAACTAGAAAGTAGTCTATATTCAATTCCCCGGCAACGGTGCCAAAAACTTGTTGCTCCTAAACGCACACGCAAGTATACGTAGTCGTAAAAGTAATATAATTATAAGTTTATTGTCGAACCCACAGAGACTTGTATAAACTACTCACTAAATCACTAAAATTGTTATTCAATCCAGCTAAAATCAAAGTTCAATAATGTGATTATATTGTATTACGATTCTAAGTAATAACTAAATTATCAAGTAATGAGTTGATTGTTGTGTATTCAATAAATACAAATGTTCCAGTGTTGTGATCGATTCACCATTCGTATTGTGTTCTAATTAACTCTCCCTTTCATATAATTTACTCATGGTTGCTAATTAATCGATAATTTCTCTCATAGCCTTCTCCCGAGTACTACTCGTCTATTCTCAATAGATTAACGCCTATATTCCTATGAAATTAATATATTAGAACGCATTAAGATTACGATATTTAATTAAGTACGGTGACTAGGTAGATTCCTATCCTAACCACAAATCCACTCCCCTGAAGGGTTAAGATCGCGCTCTCTTCAATTCTTCTCTAATCTATACACGGCTTTCCCAAACATAGCATAGATAGTAAATAGATTCTAACTGCTGGCCAGACAATTAAACAATTAAACACAGAATTGAAGAAACAACCATATATTGGTGAATTATAATCAAGGTCAAGCTAATGTCAAACAACTACATTCATGTCTATATCACAACCCCATAACAATGGGTGTTTAGCAACTCATGAAGTAATTAAACAATTGCATAAGTGTTGAATCAATTGAAAATACTAGAGAAAGATGAAAAAAAACTGAGAATTCTCCGCTTTTAACGATCCCGTGTGTGTTTTTCCTCCAGAGTGGCGTCCACCTCTTCAAAAATATGTTTATTCTTGCTTTTATACGTGTTGAGTAGGTTTAGGGCTGAACAAACAGTGTCCCGAGCAAAATAGGAATATTCCTCGCCACCGGCGCCCTGGATAGATCTAGGCGCCCACTAGGCCGCTGCCTCAGATTTACATGCTTCCTCCAGCGCCACAGGTGGCTCAAGGCGCTGCCTGTGGCGCACAAATGCTCAACTTGCCCGGTTTCGTTGGTTTTGGCTCTCATTTTGCACGTTTCACCCCCAATTGCTCCCGGATCGTTCCTAAACATAAAAACACTTCAAATTAGTATAAATCATCACATTTAACATCTAAAATTCACGAAACAAAACTAAAATATGAGCGATATACATAAAAATATATATACTTTAGGCCACACATCAATACCCCACACTTAGACTCTTACTCGTCCTCGAGCGATAGGACAAACTACTACCCTTCAACACGAACAAAGTTTACTATAAAGGAGCACTTTTACCTTTAATCACACACCTTACCCTTGACTATGATCGATACCGGCACACAAGCATGAACATACAAAATTTTACATTCTTCCCGTTTTATCTTGCCCAAGTATAACAATTTAATTCAATCAATCCATAACCTATTTGCAACCACCTGACCTCAAGAGTCGACTTGTAACCACTAGGTTCTCTCAATTCACGCACTTACCCAAAAAGAAAGTATACAACATTACCAATCGTTCATGAGATCATGTGCCCTCACCAACAAACAAAAGAGTGACTATAACTAGTCCACACATTCAAATATGATTTTTGAATATAAATTAAGGACATCACACAATTGAATAAACTTCACTCACTCTCACAAAGAATTCATATGCATCCCGTGATTGTAACATAAGCTTGCTCGTAGTGTAGATCTCTACTAATTTAAGCTAGCCAAATCTAGGATCAATTAGAACTTTAAGGTTGTAATGTAGGCTAAGGGACGGGTAGGATATATTTAGGCATAGTGACTAACCCTCCTAAGCACTTTAATACACTACATTCACAATTCAAACACATATTCTTCTCAAACAATTCACTTGCCACAACCCATATACAACACAGCCCTTTTTCAATTAATCACTTCTATACTTCCACTAGCACAAATTAATAGGAAGTGGAGGTGTGTATCTTTTTCTACATACTTTCACTATAATTTTTCTCTTCTTTCTTTTACAACAATATTTTTTTCTACATACACTCCATACATGAAAGTTCATTGGCTAGTGGCTTTTGATTTCATTTAGTGCACCAACGGGCCTTTCCATGGCTACACTCAAAAACTATTCCCCAATATCTCACATTACTTCTTTTAGCTACTAAGTGCCTTAGGAGGTAAAGGTGCAAAAATCTCAAATTAAGAACAAAATAGGGGTACGGCTTGTAATGTGGGTGCCAAGGAAAAGGTCTATAGGCCCAAAGGGGCTAGCGACGGAAAATTTTATTTTTATGCGACAAGCACATCCATGATCAAGCAAGAAAATGCCTATATCATCTCCTCGACTAGCATAACCTACAATTGCTTCAATTAACACACGGGGCAAGTTCTAGACTACACAGAATAGCATAAAAGATCACTAAGCTTCACACACACATTGCACATGACTCAATCACGACGGTTTTGTTCAACTCTCAAGTCAAGCAAGCATACATAATCGAGAAAATAAAGCAATATTACATTAAGTGGCATACAAGTCAAACAACTGAGCTAAGGCGTCATAAATAGGCTATTTATCTTTACTTAGGCTTCACATGTCAAACCAAATACAAGGGAAATAGAATATATGTCATAACCTAATATGCCAGCACCAACCATGTCAATGGGTATCTCAAATTTACCATTTCTTCTAACTACTTCTAAGAAAAAAATTTAAAGTACCTGGTTCGAGCTACACCCTTGGAAAAGAACCGATGCCCAAAGAAAAACCAAGGGATACTACCTAACTATCCTAAAACAAAATATTTTTGGTATTTTTTTAATCAGACTTTATCCCTCAAGAAAATTGTCCAACAGATCCATCGTTGGGAAAAATCCGAGCTTTTTCTATTTTTTTATTCATTTTCGTTTCTTAACTAATAATAATAAAAAGATTAATAATTTTATACAATTACACTTCAGAAATTAGTTTCCCTACCCTACACTTATATTATGCATAGTCCTCGATGCATGATCACAGAGAAAAATATTAAATCAAGGGTGAGAAAGACTCCCTAAGACCCTCTCGGGCATAGTTCAGACATGATCCCCAATCTTTAGATTCAAAACGACCCCATACTTAAGCTCAAACATTCTCCTCAGCTTCAACTTTGGGTACTCAGACTTCCCCTACTCTGCAAAATAAAAACAACACAAAACTCGACACTAAAAAAAATTAAAAACATAATAAATAAATAAAATATATACAGGCTGGGTTGCCTCCCAACAAGCGCCTTATTTATAGTCGTGGCACGACTTTGCTACTCTGCTCAGGCTGCTCGTTTTCTCTTCTTCTTTCTCCCATGAATCCTAGACTTTTTGCACGCTCTTAACGGGTCTCCTTTTTCATCTCTGGCTCTTTTCTCCATCATCTTTACAACCCCAGCTTGCAACATCACCTCCTCTGGATCACTGCCATTCACATAAGGACTCTGCTCTATCCCCTTCAATTCGACCACAGTAATCATGCACAAGTCCTCATAATGCTTAGGGAGCTTAAGTCCTTGTACACATTAAAAGTGACCTCATCGTCAACTCTCATTTTTAACTTCTCTGCCCTCACATCAATAATTTCTCCACCAGTAACTAAGAATGGTCGCCCCAAAATAACGGGCACTTCCCCATCCGCCTCGTAATCAAGCACAATAAAATCAACGGGAAGAATAAACTTTCCCACTTGAACTAACACAACCTCAATAATTCTTTCTGGCATAACTAGAGACCTATCTGCTAACTGTAAAGTGATTGTAGTAGGTCTAAGCACCCCCAATCCGAGTTGCTTGAACAAAGAAGATGGCACCAAATTTATACTAGCCCCTAAATCACACAGGGCTCTACTAACTTCTTATTTTCCAAGAGACAAAGGAATTGTGAAACTCCCAGGATCCTTCAACTTAGGAGGAGGCTTACTTTGAACTCTGGAACTGCACTCTTCAGTAAGTGCAACTGTTTCGAACTATGCATGTCTTCGTTTGTTTGCCACAATATCTCTGAGATACCTCGCATACTTAGGCACTTCCTGAAACATTTCCACCAAAGGAAAATTCACATTCACTTGGCTCAAAATATCTAAGAATATTTTGTACTTAGCATTTTTGCAGTCTTTTTGGAAACGAAGGTGGCGGCCTTGTCTCAAGTACTGGCTCGGGTCCTTTATTATCTTTCTCATTCCACTCAACTGGCTTGGGAACTAATTCTTCTTCAGGATGAGCCGTATTCTTCTTTTTGTTTGGAACTTCTTCTACTACTCTTCCATTTCTCAAGGTAATCTCATTGACTTGAGCCTTAGGATTGGGCTCAGTGTCACTAGGAAGAGCACCTACTGGTCTGGTTTATGCACTGGCAAGATGGCCCACGTGGTTCCCCAAATTTCTCAGTGTTGCGGCTTGAGCCTGCTGATCAGCCATTATTTTCTGATTGAAAGCCTGTTTATCTGCTATTAATTTCTGATTGAGGGCTTGCTGCTCAGCCATCAATTTCTTCATCATCTCCTCAAGGCTGGCTTGTTGTTCATCCTGAGGTGGTCTGTATTGTTGTTGAGGTGCTTGAGGCCGGTATTGATTCTGATTGCCTTGATTTCCAGCCCAAGAGAAGTTTGGGTGGTCCAGTTGGGATTATAAGTGTCCCCATACTGATTGTTTGTCCTCGATTTGCATGACACACAAAATATACAGACTCTGGATTTGTTGGGCATAGATTGCTCATGTGACCCTCTACACAGACTTCACAAAATACTTGAACATGTTGCACTGGTTGCACTGGCTGGGCTTGTTGCTTGTTAATGATCATGGTCATTTGATTGACTTGGTTGGTCAACATGGAGATCTGTGCTGACAAGGCTGAGAAAACATCTAATTCAAGAACCCCTGGTGATTTTTGTACCATATTCCTACCCATCTATCCTTGCCAATCCGGATTGCTTTTGGAATATTTGTTCAATAATGCAAATATTTCGTTATAGTTCTTCTCCAATACTTGACCTCCAACTGCAACATCTACCATAATCTTTGTTTGGGGATGGAGCCCCTCTATGAAAGTGTGAACTAACACTTCGTTTATCTGATTATGATGAGGACAGTCTCTGAGTAGCCACTTGAACCTTTCTCATGCTGAATATAAAGATTTTCCTGCTTTCTGTTTAAAGGCAACTTTCTCACTTCTGATCTTTGCAGTTTTGCCTGAAGGGAAGAACCTTGCCAGAAATTTTCTTGCCAAATCATTCCATGATGTAATGTAATTAGTTGGTTCTGCCTTTAGCCATCGCTTAGCTTCGCCCAATATAGAGAATGGAAAAAGTGTGAGCCTCACATAATCTGGAGTGACCCCGTTAGTGATATAGGTATCACTAATCTCCAAGAAGTTCAGAATATGCTGTTGTGGATCCTCGTATGGAAGACCCATAAACTACCCGTTTGCATGAAGTAGCTGGATCATGCTCTGTTTCAGCTCAAAGTGCCCAGTGATTTCCGGCTTCACTATACTGGAGGTAACATTAGCAATACTGGTCATTGCTACCTCCTGAACAGCCATATGTTGCTCCTTTGCCATGTTCAAAGGAAATTGAACGTGTGCCTGAATATTGTTTGTATCCCTTGCTTCCCTCAACCTCCTGTGAAATGTTCTCTTAGGTTCGGGGTCAAAGTCGTCTAGCATGTCCTGGCTTCTGACCCTACGCATTCAATCAAAGTTCCTGATATTAGAGCAATAATCAAGTAACGTTAGACTAGACATAATCAACAATTAAAGCAAAAACTAGAAAGTAGTCTATATTCAAGTCCCCGACAACGGCGCCAAAAACTTGTTGCTCCCAAACGCACACGCAAGTATATGTGGTCGTACAAGTAATATAATAATAAATTAAGTGTCGAATCCACATAGACTTGTATAAACTACTCACTAAATCACTAAAATTCTTATTCAATCCAGCTAAAATCAAAGTTCAATAATGTGATTATATTATACTACTATTCTAAGTAATAACTAAATTATCAAGTAATGAGTTGATTGTTCTGTATTCAATAAAGACAAATATTCCAGGGTTGTGATCGATTCACTATTCGTTTGTGTTCTAATTAACTCTCTCTTTCAAATAATTCACTTATGGTTGCTAACTAATCGATAATTTCTCTCATAGCCTTCTCCCGAAGTACTACTCGTCTATTCTCAATAGATTAACGCCTATATTCCTATGAAATTAATCTATTAGAACGCATTACGATTACGATATTTAATTAAGCACGGTGACTAGGTATATTCCTATCCTAACCATAAATTCGCTCCTCTGAAAGGTTAAGATCGCGCTCTCTTCAATTCTTCTCTAATCTATACACGGCTTTCCCAAGCATAGCATAGATAGTAAATAGAACCTAACTGTTGGCCAGACAATTAAGCAATTAAACACAGAATTGAAGAAACAACCATATATTGGTGAATTATAATCAAGGTCAAGCTAATGTCAAACAACAATATTCATGGCTAAATCACAACCCCAGAACAATGGGTGTTTAGCCACTCATGAAGTAATTAAACAATTGCATAAGTGTTGAATCAATTGAAAATACTAGAGAAAGATGAAGAAAACTGAGAATTCTCCGCTTCCTAACGATCTCGTGTGTGTTTTTTCTCCAAAGTGGCGTCCACCTCTTCAAAAATATGTTTAATCTTGCTTTTATACGTGTTGGGTAGGTCTAGGGCCGAACAAACCGTGTCCCGAGCAAAATAGGAAAATTCCTCACCACCGGCGCCTTGGACAGTGCCAAGCGCCCACCAGGTCGCTGCCTCAGATTTACATACTGCCTCAAGCGCCACAGGTGGCTCAAGGCGCTGCCTGTGGCGCCCAAATGCTCAACTTGCCCGGTTTCATTCGTTTTGGCTCTCATTTTACACATTTCGCCCCCGATTGCTCCTGGATCGTTCCTAAACATAAAAACACTTCAAATTAGTATAAATCATCACATTTAACATCTAAGATTCACGAAACAAAAGTAAAATATCGGGCGATATACGTAAAAATATATATACTTTAGGCCACACATCAGTGAGAATGAACTCATTGTATTTTTGGGTATGTTTGAGACTTTTTTGTATGAGGCTGAAGGGCTAAGTATTTTCTTAGCTACCTCTTGGGGGTTGGAATGCCAGAATTCTGATTCAATTTGAATAAGTGGGTAGACACTTTTATTTTTTAATTTAAGTTGGTTCCTCGGAGGAGTCTTTGCTTGAAGAAATAGGTTATGGCACTGGCGAGAAAGTGCCTGATTAGTTGTGCTTTGTGGGATGTTGGATAGACATCCAGTGCGTGCAATGGGGATTTTAGCCTCCACTATTTTATATGTGGTGCTTTTAGCAACCACAGGATGTGAGGAGGCCGTGTAGCTTTGGGGCCGCCATGGGGTTGGAAGAAGATATGTGGCTTTGTGCCGCCATATTGAAACAATAATTTTTATACAATTGATATTGATCTCTCAGTTGTTTTCTAAATAGTTCATGCATGATCGTTTGATCTTTAAATCCCATGAGTTGACGCCAATGCATGAATTCTTTATCCGATCAAGAAGAAAACATGATCTGGACTAGTTGAGTTTGAGCTTGTTGAGATTCTTCTTCCTCAACTATGTCAGCCCATAGTACAATTGTGTCATCTAACTGCAAGACCATCAAAGCTAGTGGTAGAATGAGAATCAGATATTAAAACAATTTTATTTTTAAACCGCATAGGTCCGATAGGCAAGCATACCTGTGTGTTCTTGGATCTACATGACATGTTTTGGGATGAGATGATTTATAGCCATATAAATATTCATAACTTGTTTTAGACCATAAATTTCAAAAGCCTTCTGTTGTTCTTGAATTTCTTGCTCAATCAAATACGATCACATAAGTTGACACGGATCGGAAAACATTTTCTTTTAATTACAAAGATGGAGTATCTACTACGTTCTCGAGAATGCGGGTGGTTGTTTTACCTGCCAATCTTGATTTTATGATCTTTAAACACCGTGGGAAGTCATTTCCTTTGGAAATTGATGTCAACCTGATGAAGTTATAACTAAAATTGCTCTAGACTCTATTTGTTCTTGAAGCTGTTAATATTAAACTACTCCATTTTCACCTGTTATTTGGTTTTGGGACATTTAGGTCTGGTTATAATGCGCCAGTCATGGTTAATTAACCAATTCTGTTCTTTAACCGCGTTTAGAGGAACCCTTTTCACTTATCTCATTGAATGTAGAGATCTTATTCATTTATTAATGAACGTTAATAATTTTCAGAAATACAGTTTGTTCATAACAGCAAAATAGCTATTGTGGCCCAAAGAATTGATTGATTGCATTTTTGAAGAAACAGTCTAAGATAGTCAAATTGTTCAACTGAACTAAAGCTCATATTATACCCCGTAGTGAATGGAAGAGAATAAATTGGAGTGGAATTGAGGAAAGCAGAAGAAGCTGGGATAAGGGGCCAGCTATGAATACAGCAAATATGTCCTATCATAGCAATGTAGCAATGAATATAATATCTATCCCAATTCCCAGGTGCATTGTACCAAGCTAATTTTTTATATATCTGAACTTGTAAATGCCTCGTTTCTAGTGTGCTTACCATTCAAATTCTTTAATAGCCAATAAGGGAACATCTTTGGTGAACAGTACTTCAACAGTCATTTTCTCCTCCATAACTTTCTGTGGTTGCTACCTTAGCCACGGTTTGCATACACATTGTATGGTAGTATACAGCAAAAATTCAAGAAATACAGCTCCCAACACAAGTTTCTAATTAAGCAGAGTAAGATATCAGTATTTCCATTTTGTTTTGTGTGGGGAGAGGGGAAATGGATAAGGTAGGTACAAAATTAGCCGCATTCGGTGCTTATACCAAACTAATGAATGAATGCAAGACGCATATTTTCATACACATGTTTTAATTCACCATGGTTAAGAGATATGTAATCTCACTTTAACTTTTAAGTGCTAAAATTAAATTGTTTGATTTGATGTAAAAACATCGAGAGCAAGTAAGTATTCATCAAGTAAGGATTAGAGAATGAGGGTACAATAATAAAAGCAAAATGCAATGATGTGTGGAGTTAAGCGCACATCATGCATTCGAAGCGTGCATTAGACAAAGCTTAGCATTTAAGTAGAGAAGCGTAAACAAGCAACCCCATTATCCGTTGAAATTCGACATCATGCACCAACTTGCTTTCGAGAATTTCTCAGTTATACAGAAAAAACAAACAAAAGAAGAAGGAAAAGACAAAGGAATTTATGAGACTATTCAATTTTCATTTGAGAATTCACGGCACAAAATGGTGTCTAAATGAAAATATAAAGTGGATAAAGTAGGAATGTTTACTGGCAAGTGGCAATCCATGTTACCCAAAACCCCTTCAACAGTGACATCTCTGGTGTGTCCCTTTGTGGGGAGGACAAATTGGATAACCCTAAAATGGCTTGTCAAATGAGAAAATAAACAAGGCTGCCATAGTAGTCAGACACTATATATATGAGATTCCAATTCAGCTGAAAATGTCACCTAAAACTTTCTCAATAGAGAAACAAGAACTTGGAACTTTTTCAGCACATTAGAAGAATAAGAATGAACAAGAAAAGCCAAAAAACAAAAGTGATATGTGGGGGCTATTTTCCCAGGGTTAAGCAGATCATTAAGCTTTTTAACAATATGTTTCTCCACAACATCAGCAACTGGAAGAAAAGGAAAGCTCGAGTTACAACTACCATAAAGAAAGGGCACTTCTCGGTGCTCGCTCTGGGGGTGAATGCAGAGCCAAGGAAATTTTCACTGGCTTTAGATTTTCTTTCTCATCCTGCTTTTATCAAGTTACTAGAAGAAGCAGAAAGAGAATTTGGATATTACCAGCAAGGTGTGATAGCCATACCATGTGAAGCTAGTGAGATCCAAAGACTTCTTTTACGCTGATATCAACATATAATGCTGCAGTACATAAGAGTTAAAAAAAAGTGCAACTAAATGAAAAATATTTTTCAAAAAAAGCTACACAACAGTAGTTGGTTTCAGGCAGCCAAAATGTAAATATCATGAGATGACTATAGAGCACATTGATGTCTGTGAGTTTCTGTTGCATAGTTATTTCAAATAAATGAAATACAAACACCGGCAAATACTTGGATGAAGCCAAATCATCAAATAATGATTTGCAAATTTAATCCTCAGCCATATTAGCTATAAATCGAAATAAGGCTGCCAAACCCTGTTATTTCAGTAAGATGTGGTGGAAACAAAATATTCAAAGGAAAACGATATAGCTAACAGTAGATTACAGGAAATGAACACCTAACCTTCTGGATTTATGAGAAAGAAACTTGGTATTTCATGTGTTGTGACTGCACAGCTGAATTTAGCCAATCCAACGGCTTTGGCAGATTAGTTGCTTTGAGTTTTACAAATCAGCCAAGCAGCCAACTAAAGACAATCACTATAATTCTATATAAATAGCACAATGAAATTAAGCAGTGTATTCTGAATGGAGATAAGATTACAAAGTGTCTCAGCAACGACATCAACAAAAGTAATCAGTCAGCCAAGAATGACGCTGCATCATGCTTTGTGAACAACATAAGAAAAGACCCTCATACGAAGCATTTACTAGGAAGCAAGTGGTGGCAGACAAGGCTGGAACAAGATTTTGCACAAGAAGAAAGTCTCTCATCTATAAAGAAAATCGTAAATAATACAAGTGTAGAACTACAATTTTAGGGCCTGAAAACAGCAGCAAAAATTTAACATGATTGACATTGTCTATTTCTGCCGTAGCATATATCAGATGGAGTTCATAGCTTCATCTATTCCTATTCCTTTAATTATTACACTCCCAGTTTTACTTCAAATACCCATTGGAAATCCTTAATAGTTTCCATTTAAAATCATACTTCCTCCTGTTTCATTTGTTTGTTAGGGTAAGGGAACAAATCAGCCAATGGAGGTTAAACAACTAATGTCCAAAAATGCTTTGCGCTACATCAGACTTCGTCATAGACGTGGACCATTCACAGGAAAATATTCGACCCACTTTTTACCTAGCCTAATCAATTGCTGACCTTTTCTAACAGAAAATTTGGAACAACCCATCAAGCTAGCTATTCTATGAACTAATTTACAACTGGGTCAACTCCTGCTGGTTTTCAATAGATTGTCTAAGTCAACTCTGCTCTCCTCTTCTTGTCATTTTTCTCTTCATCCCGCCTGAACTCAGATGCTGTTCTCCCAGAACCATTGTTCCGAAGTCTCAGATCTAAAGAATCACACCAGACTTTCATACCTGGTCTACACTCTAAACAGAGAGCATTCCTCTGGTCAGGAGGATTTTCTTCCACACCATTTCCTGTTTCAGAAGGATCATCCTTCAATGTGTCAATTGTAGGAGAATAAATATCCGGCAAAGAAACATGGTTTTTGTCTTTTTCATTAGAAAGTTTAGCTGCGGGGGAAACTGCAGCCATGTCTTTTTCTCCAGCTTCTAAAGACACTGCAACAAATGCGTTTCCACTTGCATCAACACTTGATTCAATCCTAACATCATCTGGTTCATTGGAAGGTGATACCTCGGTTGAACTGTTGCACACCAATCGTTGCTGCAAATTCAACAAAGACCTTTGCGCCTTCCTTCGCTGCCTTCCTAACTTAACTTTATCAGCTCGGGAATCACAAGCTCTCTCGTTCCATGTAGAGGTGTATGCGTACATAAGTATGCCGATCAGGAAATGCAGGCAGCCATAAAGGTATGGGCTTAAACGCTGTAGTTTCATTCATTTATACAAAACTGGGTATCTTCCTTTTATCTTTAAACACTGGAAAACATGGAAGAGGTTGCGAAAATGGAATCTCTTGAGCTGATTTCACAAAACTCAACAATCCCCTTAATAGCCCGAGAATCCAATCCACAATGTTTCACCTTTGATGCACCAGTGGACACACCCAAATCCCCTAATCCTTCTATTACATCAAAGACATTGACCTCTGTCCTCCCAACTAAAATAGCACAGAAAGTTGCAGTCTTGCCTAAGTCACAAAGATACTTAACCGTAATATCAGCAAATGATTCAAGAGCTGATTCATTAAAGCCCTCAAATCCAATATTTTTGCATATCTGTGCAGCTGCAGCTCTCGATATAGCTCCACCAAAATGATCACCACTAGCTCTTTCTTTCCTATCATCATAAACTGTATTCTCTTTTTCTTTTTCACTTTCCGCTTTACCTCCATTGTTCATATTCAAATTCTAAAATCATTTAGGACCTTTTTCCTCGAAATCCTTACCCTTCAGCTCATCTTTGGCTTACTTATAAAACCACAGCATAGAAAAAAGAAAAAAGCAGCCTGTGCACTAAGCCCTGCTATGCGCAGGGTCCGAGGAAGGGCCGTGGTCCATTGCACGCTGGCTTCCCTGCATTTCTGCAAGAGTTATTTTCACGGCTACAGACAAAATCCCTAAAACTCAAAATGAACAATTCATGAACCCCTAAATACCAGGCTGCATTAGCGAGCAAAGGCAAAACTCTAGCGCATGTAAAAAAAGTACACATATAGACAGAGGTTACTCGAGGTTAGGTTTCTATATGAATTTGTAATTGTGTACTTACAGCTAATTTTCAGCGACTTGAATTTGAGAATTCGCGCGCTTGACTAGTAAATTGAATTCCAAAAATGCAACAATTTTGGAAGAAAGAGATGTAATTGCTGCAAACGGAAAGAGTGTTTATGCAGTAATTGTGATCAACCCTAACGAGGAAGAAGATGAAAAGGAACTTTTGAATGGAGGAGTTGAAAATGAGAGCTCACAACCTTCATTTATAGAAGTAAATTGATTTCAGTAGAAGTTCGAAAAAGGAAATTGCAGTTTTGGTCATTTTAGTTATTGATGCATTTTGATTTTGTTCGAAAAAAGGAAATTGCAGTTGATTTTGATTAACCATATTTAATCATGCATTAATTAAATAATTTGTTTCTATTCTTATACATAAAAAGTATGATAATTTAAATTATTTTTAGAATATATTACTCTCAATTTTGAAGTAATCATCATATCATACTATATTATAAGCATGAAGATCAAAAATTGAGTATGAAAGACTAATGACCCTATAGTATTATTGAACTTTTATGCCCTTAAAAGTTATATTAATAATATATTTAATATTAATTAACAAATGTGTAAGCTATAAAAATTAATTTTGTAATGTTAAATTTGACTTAGAATTATCAAAGAATTTATTAAGGTGCATATTCGAAATTCTTCGTTTTATAAAGTTAAGCTCTTTAACTTTCTATGGGTATAATAATTTTTTTGAGCTAACATTTATAATTCTTACTATATTTTATCTTCTTTTTTTTCTATTTTTCTTAGGTTAAATTTTTAGATATGATTTCTAAGTGCATATTAAAAATATGTACTAATCAAATATCACAAATTAGAAACAAAATTTTCCCACATGACATTTCCCTTAAATAGTCTTTCTTTACCTTTTTAAATTCATAGCAAGTAGTTTATTTTATTTTATTTGTTTACATATAAAGGGAGAGAACATCAGATGAAGTTGTTTAGACCACTTCACTTTCTTTTTCCACCAATAGTACCACTTTAATAATAAGAGGAAAAATTAAAAAGGGGATGTGAAATTTTAACGCTTATCTGACAATCGATAACTAAAATAGTTGTACACATGTTACATCAAAATTAGAGTTTGGCTGTGAATAAATTATAATAGTATTGATACTTTGTAAATAATTTAAGCATTTGATTATGGGTAATTGTATCAATGTGGAGCGTACCAACTTCACTTTGATTAACATTGAGTTATAGACGCTTGATTCCTTTTTTTTTTTATTAAGATTAAGACACAAGTGACCAATATTTCTTTATGGTTGTTCCTGAAGTATAAAACAATCCATTTGTCTAAGAACTCTAGCCATTTTTTCGCTCTTTAATATATTTAAAATAGTTTCTCTACTTTATTGAACATATGGATAAGGTCTGGGTACGCTCCAGGCTCTCTAGACTCCACTTCTGAAATTATACTGAGTATGTTATTGTTATTAAATATGTTTTTTTCTCTTTAATCTGCTGAAGTAGGGGGGGGGTGGAAGGGGTGAATTGCTTATTTAAAAAACTTATTATAAGTAGTTGAGTAGTTTACCAATTAATCGACTAGAAATAAGAGCGGGATAATAGTAAATGCAGAAAATAAAGACACCAGAATTTTATACTGGTTCGAATTCAATATGAATCCTAGTCTAATCCCCTTGGGTTGCAAGGGTGTTCTCTTTCAGTGATTGAAGTTTCTTGAGTACAAAATGATTGATATAGCTTTACACCAATAGCTTAATCTCTGTGTCTCTTTTCTTTTCTTGATACAATGCCTCACTAGTGTTTATCTCTTTTTCTTCTCTCACTAATTATACAACATAACTATAAGAACTACAATGTTTGTTTGGAGTAGAAGAAAAGGAGTGAAAATGGTTCATTCAAAGTATATCCTCTTCAAGTCCGGAATGTATGTATATATACATTCCATGAGGCCTTCTTGACTTTTGAATAACGAGAATCTTGAGAGATTACAAACCCAAGGGAGTTGATCCTTTAAAGGAATTATAAATTGTTTCTTTCCAAGAATAAGGTCAAGTTTCTATTGATCTTCCTTGATTTATGGTCTTGACGAACTTTCCATCACATTAGAAGCTTAAGTATCCGGAAAGAAGGAGGAATGAGGATGGAGAAAAGAAGAGAGACATATTTTTTTTGTTACTTGAGGCATATTTGCTGGATCCATTGATTTTTAGCTTCATTGGTTTTTAGTGCATCCTTTTGCGATCTCGTTTCCCTTTGATTTGGTACTTTCCAGTAATAGCTTCCGTCAATCACTGATTGATTCTTCTTCCCGGATCTCCGCGGCTTCTTCCTTTTTCATCGCTAATCATTGATTCTCTTCCTTGCGTTGCTTTTAGAACCCCCGTTAATAGATCATTTCCTTAATCTATTTGCTTCTTGAATCCTTTAATTGATTCCTTGTAATCCTGTACCAAATGTAATATATTATTTTTCATCATTGAAACTTATAATTAACAATCTCCCCCTTTTTGATGATGACAAAAATAATATATATAAACAACAGTTGACTTCCCTGTAGTCGACTCCCCCTCAATGGGTGCTGTATATTTCAGTCAACTCCCCCTCGACAGGTGCTGCATATTTTAGTTGGCTCTGCATCTGAATAGTTGGTTGACTCCCCCTCAACAGGAATTGTGTTACACTTCAATCGACTTCTGCAATGTAACACTTCTTTCTCCCCCTTTTTTGACATCAGCAAAGAGGGGATATACAAATATAGTAAAAAAGCAAACAATGTAAAGGCAGTCACATCCTAGGAAGATATTATAGACACTAATATCAGACATCATAGGCATGTAGAGTTTAGCAAAAATAAAAAAGAGTATCTAGCGACTGGTTATCCAGTCCAAAACAACAAAACATCAAAAAAAATTATTTGAAACTTCCACAACTAGCGACACAAGAAGTAACTAAGAGTGTTGCGAATCGCATCCTTCAGACATTCAAAGCTGGCATGGCTGAAACTGTCACCCCATCAATCCTGTCATATACTTCCTTGAATGCTTTGACTGCAGTTTCTCCATGTCTGAGAATTTTAACGCTCATCTTTGAAACATCAGACCCAGTCTCCTTAGAGATCACATGGATGTCCCCAATAGTGGATTGAGTTGCACCAAGAAGGTCCTTGATTATGGTCAGCTTGTTGTCAATGGCAGTTAGTTTCTCAGCAAGAACAGGATCACCTATACTATGATGGGAAACAAAGGCTTTGATCTTAGAATCAGACTGAACATTCTTGACTTCACTTTCCTGTTTCTTCAGCCAGGAACCCTTAGTACATACATACCCCATACTGGCAAAGGCTCTAGAATTATAGGACTTTAAAAAAGAGACAAAAGGGGTATTCTGAGATAGAGATATTGTGGGCTTCCAAGATGTGGGTGATAGCCATACCATAGGGAAGACTGGTGGGATCATCAACACTTTCAATCATGAAGTTTATGACCCCATGAGGACAGTTTAACCTTAAGTTTTGTCACTAGATAGTAGACAAGAAAGGAATATCGCTGAGAGAAGGTGAAGAATGAGCCAGTACGAGAAAGGAGAATAGTTTCAAAATGTGGACCAGGACTCGGGTCTAGAAACTAACATCACTAAGACCTAACTGATTAGGAAGCAATTCAGATGGACATTCAGCAATACAACATTTTGCTTGATCAAAGGAAATTTCAAAGTCATCAGGCCAAGTATTTTTGAAAAGCACGGGAAAGCCAGAGCACTTGCACTGAAAAGTTGAGTCAAACATGGCACAATCAAGGACAATGCATTTTCCTAGAATTAGGGATTCTAACTTATCAAGCTTGCTAGAACGAAGATTGGCATTGAACATTCTCATTAAAGGTTCATAAACTTTGGAAGATGGTACAGAGAGGAATTTAGACCATCCTTGAAAAAAAAATCCTTTACCGTACAATTGAAAGCCTCCATATTGTCAAGGTCGACTACTCTTGATTGACGTGAATCTTGATAGATTACAAACCCAAGTGAATTGATCCTTGAACCAAATCGCAAATTGATTCTTTCCAAGAATAAGCTTAGGTTTCCGTTGATCTTCCTTGACTTGTAACCTTGACAGGCTTTTCTTCCACTGGGCCGATCTTTTTGTTACTTGATGGATCCCTGATTTCGGGCTTTAACAATCTCCAGTGTATAACTTTGCACTGTTATTTTCCTTTGATTTTGGAACCTTCCTACACGGGCTTCCGTCAATTATTTAACAAATCATTGATTGATTCTTCTTCCGAATTTCCGCTACTTCTTCCTTTTTCATAGCTAGTTATTCATACTTTTCCTTTCCTTTATTTCCGTTGATGGATTGTTTCCCTTAGTCCATGCTTGAATGATATGGAGCCTTGCTTTCTTTGTTTTATCCTTGTGATCCTGCACTAAATATGATATATTATTTTTTATTATTGAAACTCATATTTGACAATCTCCCCCTTTTTGATGATGACAAAAATAATATATATAAACAACAGTTTACTTCCCTGTTGTCTTGCTCTGTTGTAGTCAACTCCCCCTCAACAGGTGTTGTGTAGGATTCGGTCGACAAACTACAATTTACTCTCCTATTGGCATGCTCTGTTGTAGTCTACTCCCTCTCAACGGGTACTGCATATGCTTCAGTCGACTCTCCCTTAACAAGTGTTGCTATCTATCCTGCAATGTATGACTATATTTTCTCCCCCTTTTTGACATCAACAATACAACAAAATGTCAAAAAAATTGTCTGAAACATCCACAAGTAATGACGCAAGAAATAAGTGAGAGTGTTGAAAATCGCCTCCTTTAGACGTTCAAAGTTGGCATTAGCTGAAACTGTCACCCCATCAATCCTTTCATGTACTTCCTTGAAGGCTTGACTGCATTTTCTACAAGTTTGAGAATTTTGACCCTTATCATTGAAACGTCGAACCCAGTCTCTTTGGAGATGGCATGGATGTCCCTAACTGTTGATTGACATGCTACAAGAAGGTCCTTGATGACGATCAACTTATTGTCAATAGCAGTTAATTTCTCTACAAGATCAGGATCACATATACTATGATGGGAAACAGAGGCTTTGATCTTAGAATCAGGCTGGACATTTTTGAGTTCTCCTTCCTGTTTCTTCACCCAGGAACCCTTAGTACACACATACCCCATACTGGAAAAGGCTCTAGAATTATAGGACTTTGAAACAGAGACAAATGGGTATTCTGAGATAGAGATGTTGTGGGCTTCCAAGATGTGGGTGATAGCCCTACCATAGGAAAGACTGGTGGGATCATCAGCACTTTCAATCATGAAATTTATGACCCATGAGGACAGTTTAACCTTAAGTTTGGTCACTAGATAGTAGACATGAAAGGTATCTCGTTGAGAGAAGGTGGAGAATAAGTCAGTGAGAGGAAGGAGAGTAGTTGCAACAATGTGGATCGGGACTCGGGTATCGAAACTAACATCATTAGGACCTAACTGATTAGGAAGGAATTCAGATGGACATTCAGCAATACAACGTTTTGCTTGATCAAAGGAAATTTAAAAGTCATCAAGCCAAGTATTTTTAAAAAGCATGGGAAAGCTAGAGCACTTACACTGAAAAATTGAGTCAAACATGGAACAATCAAGGACAATGCATTTTCCTAGAACTAGGGATTCTAACTTATCCAGCTTGCTAGAACGAAGATTGGCATAGAACATTCTCACTAAAGGTTCATAAACTTTGGAAGGGGGTACATAGAGGAATTTAGACCATCCTTGAAAAAAAAAATCCTTTACCTTACAATTGAGGGCCTCCATATCGTCAAGGTCGACTACTCTGCCATGAGCAATGAGCTTGTCTTTCAGAGCAACAAAGAAATCCCTATTTGGGGTATCCCTGAAATTGAGGCCGGATTCTAAAGAACTCGAGAGGTCTATTTTGGATTTCTTGGGGTTAAGAGATTCATGGGAGTCTTCCATAGACCTTTTTCCTCGAGCTTTTTCTCCTATTCGGTGAGAGTGATGAGATAGTTCTGCCTGAGAAGAGGCAAACCCTTCTGAGTGGTCAGACCCTAGGTCTACTGGTTCTACGGGCTGAGAAGAGGGTTTTCCCTTGGAGAGAGTACTTTTTCTAGTGGAGGTAGATGGATTTTTGGAGTGTTTATCCATGGAAAACTTTTGAGAAGGAGTTTGAGGGATTTCTGAGGAGGGTTTCTAGGTGATAGAAATAATGAAGAGGGAGAAGAGTGGTTCAGAGGATTAAAAGGACGAGATTTTGACGGTTGAGTGCAGGAAAGGAAAGGTGTCAGTGAAGGGTCATGGTGAATGATTTTCCTTTCCTGAAAGCTGCAACTGATGGGAAAAGAGAGAAAAATTGGAGGCGCTAAATTAATGCGTACTTACAAAAACAAACAAAATTAAAAACATTAGGCATACAAGAATTAAAAATATCAGATAGGTCCTAATATTTATGATCAAGATAAATAATATCAAATAGTTCTCTTAGGGAGAAAAATCTATCCTCAAGTAAAGGCCTAGTGAAAATATCTGCTAATTGATCGGTAGTGCCAACAAATGATAATTCTATATCTCCCTTGAGGACATGATCTCTAATGAAATGATGTTTGATGTCTATATGCTTAGTCGTAGAATGATGCACAAGATTCTTTGGAAGATATATTGCACTAGAGTTATCACAAAATATTTGAATAGGTTTAAAAAATAGTTCATAGTCACCTAGTTGATGAGATATCCATAGTAATTGTGCACAACATTGTCTAATGGCGATATATTCAGCCTCCGTTGTGGTAAGTGCAACTAATCCTTGTTTTTTACTGTTCCATAATATTAGTGCCTTTCCCAGTAATAGACATGTCCCGCTGGTGCTTTTTCTGTCTTCCAAGATCAGCATCTGCAAAACCTTCCAGCTTAAAACTGTTAGATCATGGATACCATAGTCCGTAAGAAATAGTTCCGATGAGATAATGAATTATTCTCTTTACTGCAGTCAGATGTGATCCTTAGGAGATGACTGAAACTTGGCAATTTACATACACTAAACATAATATCTAGTCGACTGAAAATTTGATAAAGTAAAGAGCTAATCATTCCACGATATTTGATTTCGTCAACATGATTTCCCTTTTCATCCTTGTCAAGACTTGTTGAAGGACTCATTGGTGTCCCAATTGCTTTAGCACTGCTCATACCAAACTTCTGAATTAGCACCTTTGTATATTTCATTTGACACCAACATTCATTTTTCAGATTGTTGAATTTGAAGTCCAAGGAAAAACGTGAGCTTTCCCATCATGCTCATTTCAAACTCACATTGCATAAGATTGGCGAATTCTTTTCACAAAAGAGGTTTAGCACTACCAAAGATAAGATTATATTCTGATGATATTTTGATGAATAGTGTAGTATCTACTTTACCTCTTATAAAACCGTGATCAAGTAGATGAGTTAAGTCTTTCGTACCAGGCTCATGGAGCTTGTTTGAGTCCATCCAGAGCCTTAGTCAACTTATACACATGGTAAGGGAACTTTGAATCTTCAAAACCAGGAGGTTGTTATACATATACCTCCTCATCAATAAAGCCATTGAAGAATGCACTTTTGACATCGATCTGAAAAAAATTAAATCTTTTGAATGATGCGTATGCAAGAAGAATTCATATTGACTCTAGTCGAGTTACTGGTGCAAAGGTTTCATCGTAGTCAACTCCTTCGTGTTGTGAGTACCCGTAAGCTACTAATCTGACTTTGTTTATCACAACCTTTCCATATTCATTGAGTTTATTTCTGAAAACCCATTTTTTTCCAATTACAGTAGCATCTGTAGGCTTAGGCAGCAATTTCCAAACTTGGTTTTTGTCAAATTGATCCAGTTCTTCCTGCATTGCTTGTACCCAACTGGAGTTCTTTAGGGCTTCCTCTACCTTATTTGGTTCAATCTGGGAGATCAGTGCTACATTTGACTTTTTCTTGAAAGCTCCTCTGGTTTTCATTTATTCACTTGGATCTCCTATGATAAACTTTTGAGGATATTTTGATTTACTTCTCCACTCATTTGGACGTGTTGCACTCGTATGAGTAGTTGACTCCTTCTGTAATTCTGGTTGACTGTTGACAAGCTCATTAGTTGAGTTTGGATGCCGTCTAGCCTTTCACTCGACTTTTGAGGTTTGCTTGACTGTGGTGTTTCTTGACTGATATCTTCATCGCCTGCAATAATTCCTCTCTCGGCCGTAGTGTTATTTTTATCAAATATGACATGTACTGATTCTTCTACAGATAAAGTGAGTTTATTATAAACTCTAAAAGATCTACTGTTAATAGAATAATATAGGAAAATATCTTTATCACTCCTTGGATCAAATTTTTCAAGATTGACCTTACCATTGTTGTGGATGAAACATTTTGTTGCCAAAAGGATGGAAATAACCTATGTTGGGTCGTTTACCTTTCATAGTTCATATGGAGTCTTCCTCAAGATAGGTCTTATAAGACATCTGTTATGAATGTGGCAGGTTGTGCTTACTGCTTCTGCCTAAAAGTGGTTTGGCAAAGAATATTCTAGTATCATAGTTCTGGCCATATCTTGTAGAGTTCTATTTTTCCACTTAACTACTCCATTATGTTGAGGTTATCTTGGAGCTAAGAAGTTGTGAGTGTATCCTTGATCATTGCAGAAATCTTCAAATGTTGTGCTTTCAAATTCTCCTCCATGATCACTTTGAATGGTTGTAATCAGATACCCCTTTTCTCTTTCAACTCTTACAGAAAATCTCAAAGATTTTGAAGGATTCATCTTTTTCATGGGAGGATTATTTTACCTGTCTCATATTCAATAGCACAGTCTGTTTTCTTGAATTTAACTTCTTACCCTGAATCACATAGCTGGCTTATACTCAAGAGACTGTAGTTAAGTCCATCTACAAGATGTACTTCAGTAATATCACAATTATTATTGAATGGAGTTGTTCCGGTACCAACTATCTTTCCTTTTGAGTCATCGCTAAATTTAACACTTCCTCCATTTATCTTTGTAACTTATTTGAACATGTTTTGTCACCTGTCATGTGACTGGAACACGCACTATCTAAGTACCATTTTCCTTTGCAGCTCTTCCTGTGGTGTTCCTGCAAAACAAAATTATCACTTTCTTTTAGGTACTCAAGCTTGCTTGGGTCCTTGTTGTTAGTTCTACTAAGATCAGGGTTGTTTTTGGGTTTCCAAATCCACCATGCAACATTAGATTTACGAAATCGACAAAAGGAATATTTATGACCACTTTTATTACAGTAGTGACACGTATGGGCTGATCCATTTTTAGATCTTCAACTTGTGTTAGTACTTTTGTGGACGCAGTTCTAGATGGTCCTTTTCTAGTTGACTTATAAGTCGCCTGGTTAGACTTGACTAAACTGTGAATGGTGGACTTGTGCATGCCATTGAGTTACATTTGTAATTCCTGAACTTCATCTTGAAGTACTGATACGCTCAAATTACACTTTAAAATAGTGTAAAGGGTCGAAGTCAAATATAATAACCCAACAAGGTTGGGGTCGAATCCCCCAGGGAATAGGTGTGAAAATAATACTTTGATAGTGTGATTCTCAACTCAAATCATAATTCCATTCCATTAATGAACGGGAATATGGGGGTTTGTTGTGTAATAATCTAGTAAATGTAGTGTCAATGAGAATTAATTAAAGTTGTAATTAATATGATTAAGTAGACCAACCTTCACCCGATCGACCTCAATGCCCTTTCGCAAAGTTTTGTGCCCCAACACAATCCCTTCATCGACCATGAAGTGACATTTTTCCCAATTGAGCACAAGATTGGTTTCTTCACACCGTGTTAGCACTTGCCGGAGGTTGTCAAGGCAATGCTCAAAAGAATCACCAACCACCGAGAAATCATCCATAAAGACTTCCAAAAAATCCTCCACCATATCGGGACATCATACATCGTTGAAACGTGGCCGGGGCATTGCACAACCCAAAAGGCATCCGACTAAAAGCAAAGGTGTCGTACGTGCAAGTGAATGTTGTTTTCTCTTGATCTTCCAAAGCTATGTTGATTTGGTTGTAGCCGGAATATCCATCAAGGAAGCAATAGAAGGATCTTCCCGCTAGCCGATCAAGCATTTGATCAATAAAAGGCATAGGCAAGTAACATTGTTAATCTTCCGGTAGTCCATGCACACTCTCCATCCGGTGACCGTCCGCGTAGGGATAAGTTCATTCTTTTCGTTGTGGATCACCGTCATGCCCCATTTCTTAGGCACACATTGCACTGGACTGACCCACAGATTATCCGCAATGGGGTAGACAATCCCGGCGTCCACCCATTTGATTATCTCCTTCTTGACTACCTCTTGCATAGATGGATTTAATCTTCTTTGATGATCTACGCTTGGTTTGCTCCCTTCTTCGAGTTGGATTTTGTGTTCACATATTCCGGCGGGAATTCCTCGGATGTCCGCTATTGTCCATCCAATCGCTTGTTGGTGCTCCCGCAAGACATTAGTAATGCATCAACCTGCACCTCATTCAACAAAGAAGACACGATTACGGGTAAAGTATCATTAGAGCCAAGAAATTTATACCTCAAGTGAGATAGGAGTGGTTTGAGCTCAAGTTGGGGTGGCTCCATGATTGAAGGCTTTGCCGGCGGTGTCATTCGATTCTCTAGGTCGAGGGAAAGCTTCTTTGGTGCATATGTATAGGACCCATGCCCTTCCAATGCATTGACTATCTCCGCATAACACTCAATGTTTTCATCATCAAAATTTACCAAAATTGCCACCAATGCCTCGCCGAAGCCCTCTTCTTCCATTTTCATCACAACGGCATCTTCCACCCCATCAACAACATCAATCACCAAGATCCCCTCATATGCGCTTGGAAATTTCAACCCCTTGCTTGCTTGGAATGTAACTTCTTCATTATTCACTCGAAATTTGATTTCATGCCTTCCGAATCCATTAATGCTTTTCCAGTTGCGAGGAATGGTCTTCCTAAAATGATAGGAATCTCCTTATCCACCGCACAGTCCAAGATGACGAAGTCGGCCGGGAGAAGGAACTTCCCCACCTTCACTAGAACATCATCAACAATGCCCAAGGGTTTCTTTATGGTTCGATCGGCCATTTGCAAACGCATACTAGTTGGTTGGCAATCCCAGTCCCGCTTGCTTGTAAATAGCAAGAGGCATCAAATTTATACTAGCACCGTTGTCGCAAAGTGCTCTAGCAAAATTTCTCAATCCAATGGTGCATGGGATAGTAAAAGCTCCCGGGTCTTCCTTCTTCTCCACGGTTGATGTAGCAATTATTGAAACCCTGTGAGTCAAATTTACCACCTCATTCTTTGTCATTCTCTTCTTTGTCATCAGCTCCTTCAAGTACTTGGCGAACCCCGGCATTTCTTGGAAAGCTTCCAAGAATGGAATGTTCACCGACAATTGCTTCAAGATGTCATAGAATTTTTCAAACTTCCCGTCATCCACTCTTCGCAAGCCTTTGAGGGAACTGAGGGTGGGGCCTAGGAATTGGTGAGGGAACTTTTGAGGTCTCCTTCGCCTTTTCCATGGCCTTTCCTTTTCTTTCTCCTTGAACCTCATCCTCTAGGGGTTTTCCTCAACTTCCACTACTACCGGAAACTCACTTCGTGTTTCCTCTCCTTGATCATAGTTCTCGACATCAATCACTTTCTCACTTTCGTCTTGAATCACCTTACCACTTCTTGTTGTGATGGCCATGCAATGAGATGTCGACCCCTCCTAGCCAGTTTTTGGGTTGACCACCGTATCACTTGGAAGTGTGCCTTTTAGCTTGGGATTTTGCTCTCTTGATAGATCTCTCATTTGCAATTCAAGTTTTTGAATCGAAGCGGTGTGTGAACCCACCACCTCGGACATATTCCTCATTGTTGCATCACTTTTCTCCTAATTTTGCAGAATCCGCTCTAGCATCCCTTCCATTTTTGATTCACTTGACGATCCCTCCTTGTATTGTGAAGAGTTGGGATACTTCCCTCATGGTGGTACATAAGGGTTGGAGCTTCTATTGGGATAATTCTTGTTGTTGTTCCAAGATCCTTGGCCACCTTGATCATTGCGCCAATTTTGTTGGCCTTGCCCTTGCGGGTTTGGCCTCCAATTATTTTGTTGGCGGTAACCACCTTGAGAGTTTTGAACATAATTTGCTTCTTCCCACTCTTGATTACCCATTGATTTCATGTCTTCCACCATATGCACTTTCTTCGTTTGATTTTCCTTGAGCATCTTGTCAGTACATCAACATTAGTGGCAAGACCTGCAATCACTTGGTCTCTTTCTTGATTCTCCTTGATCATGTTTGCAAGAGAAGGAGTGCCATAAGAAATTCCCCCACTCGTATCTTCCGAATGCCATGCTTTATTGTGCTTATCCATCTTGTCTAAAATTTGAGTAATCCTAGCAAATGACTTGTCCATGAAAGACCCATCCGCATCATTCTTTGCAATTGATTGGGAGAGGGGTCTAGACCCATGTAAAATTTCTCCATAAAAATGTTTTCCGGGAACCCATGGTTTGGTGATCTCACAAGATACAACTTGAAACGGTCCCACGCTTCATGTAAGTGTTCCCCCGACATTTGCTTGAAGAAAAATATTGTCTCTAAGCTCAGATTTCTTGCTATCCGGGAACCACTTTGACAAAAAGGCTCGGACAAGCTCAGGCCATGTAGTGATGGTGTGAGGGGGTAAATTGAGGAGCCACTTCCTTGCCTCTCCCGCTAAGGAGTACTTGAACACCCGCAACCTCAAAGCGTCATCCGACACATTGGTCTGTTTGTGCATGGCACACACACCCAAGAAGTTCCTTAGGTGTTGCGTAGGATCATCATCAGTTGAGTTGTGAAATAATCCTTTTACCTTAAGCATCAGTATCATTCCATGGTCTACTTTAAATGTCGATGCACCAACTGCCGGTGGAAGGATGGCATTGGAGTCGTCGATGTATTCCTCAATATCGACGAAAGGATTTTCCTCTTCTCCATACAACTCGGCCATTGTGACCTGGGACACCAATACAAAACAAGAAACTTGTGATGGAATAGAACAAATATAAAGTGAAGTACACACTACCTAGTAATTTCAAAATCGTATTCCCTGAAAACGGCGCCAAAATTTGATACGCTCAAATTACACTTTAAAATAGTGTAAAGCGGTCGAAGTCAGATATAATAACCCAACAAGATTGGGGTCGAATTTCACAGGGAATAGGTGTGAAAATAATACTTTGATAGTGTGATTCTCAACTCAAATCATGATTCCATTCCATTAGTGAACGGGAATATGGGGGTTTGTTGTGTAATAATCTAGTAAATGTAGTGTCAATGAGAATTAATTAAAGTTGTAATTAATATGATTAAGTAGACCAATGTTGTGTCCCCTTTTATGAAGTGTAATGCAAATGGGTATTAATATGATATATTTCTAATGGGAAGTTCTTGATATGCAATGATTTCTAAATGTCTACCCAATATTTTCCAATAATAGGGTAGAATCTCCTCTTTATAATTTTCCCAAATATAAAAGAGTTGCAATAAAACCAAATCACTTATTGCCAAATAAAACCAACTTATTCCTAAGTGATTCTATTAAACAAGGTTTAAAGCCTTGAGTCATTGATATTTACTCTTACCAAGTCTAACCCACTTTTCCAAGCTAAGAAAGAATTTATGGCATAAGTTAATGTTTGCAACCACTAACAATAAATATGAAATGAAGAGTAAATAAATATCAACAAACCATTATGCATATATTCAATGGCAAATACCCAAATACATAACACCCATTTAGGGTCCAAAACCTTAGTATTTTAGGCTAGCTACACATAATAAATGGCAAAAAGCTAAGAATAATAAGTGTCATGAATGCTTACAAAACCAATGATTTCTTCCTCTAATGCTTCCAAAAAGGAGGAGAATATTTAATAGGGTAATGTCCCTCCAAGACTAGACAAGAATGACCCACAAAACCCTAATAAATCTATTTATAGTGGGCTAAAAATCGGGGCAAAAAACGGACAAAAATACCCCTTCAGGTCAACTATGCGTTCTCGTCTCTAACCCTAGTTTCCAGGTATTCACCGCATTGTTGATCTGCGGTTCGCATTGTTGATATGCGACCGCAGATTTGCATCATATTCTTGAGGCAACATCAAGTACCAGGGATTCTGCGGTTAACTCTGCGGCTCGCATGTGAGTTATGCGGTCGCATAATCGACCGCATTCTTGCTATTGAATTTGGCCTATCTTTCTGTTGAGGTCTGCGATCCCTTGGTGCATTATGCGATTTGTATGTTAGTTCTGCGACGTCCTCTTGTCAAATATACGATCGCATAGTGTTAATTTCCTCACTTTTTATCTCCTTTGATCTCTTTTCCATGTTCTCGAGTGTTTAAGCCTCATGCACTGCATAACATCAAAATTCTATAAGTATAAAAGGTAAATGCTCTTGAAACAAGCTATAATCTAAGCAATTTGGTATTAAATGTGCCAAAATTCTCCGGCACATCAAGTACATCCTTTTCAATTTCACATACGTCAAGGTGGAGTTCCCAATCTTTCTTTTTCCTATTGAGTCTCCTTAGTTCGTTCATCATTTTTTGAGACTCTTTTAGAGTAAGGTCAAGAATATCCTGCAATTCGTTACATCTATCATAGTTATAATATCTTACATCACTTGTTTCACCTCGTGCCATGAAACAATTTTCATTATCATCTTTGCATTCGCCATCTTATGCATCCTCATCGGTCCAGCAACCAGAGAGATTGTTGATGTCGTTTTCCAGGATTGTCATAAAGCATATATTTGTTATATCTTCGTGTTTCGAACTATCTTCATCATTCCAGCTTCCAAATGATTTATTTTTATTGAATCCTCTGGAAACCTTTCTTTTAAGATCTGGGCATTCAGCTTGAACATGCTCATGTCTTTCACACTCATAACATTTTTCATCATTCTTGTCTTGTTCATTATATTGCCAGGTTCGCCTGGGTGACATTCTACCTCTTCTTGCATTTCTGTATCTCCTCATTGAACCATCCATGTTCCTTGATACCATGGCAATCTCTTCTTCAAGAGCTTTATGGTCGTTATCAATATCATTTTATGTCCTTTCAGTTGTAGATTTGAAGGTTACTATTTTCTTCTTTTCTTCCTGACTTGTTTTCTTGAGGTGATTTTTCTCGAATGATATAAGATTTCCTCGAAGCTCATCATATGAAAGTTTGTTTAGATCTTGTGATTCGACTGCAACTACTTTTGTCTGCCAAGTGGTAGGAAGGCTTCTCAGAATTTTCCGAATTTGATCACCACTTGAGTATGGTTTATCAAAAGCTTTAAGATCGCTAATGATTTTGCTGAACCTTGCAAATATTTCTTCAATGCATTCTCCTTCTTTCATCTAAAAGAGTTCATAGTCATGAAACAACATGTTGATGTGAGTTTCTTTCACTTTGCTCGTTCCTTCATAAGTAACTTTCAGTTTATCCAACATTTCTTTGGCTGTATCACAACTTGAAATTTTCTCATATTCCTCTCCACTTATAGCATTATAGAGTAAGTTTCTTGCTTTAGCATTGACTTGAACAACTGTCATTTGCTCGTCTGTGTACTCATCTATATCTTCTGGATCACCAGGTGGTTGAGCAATTGCTGGTAGTGAATAGTTCCCCTTTTTGACAACTCGCCATACTTTGATATCATATGATTTTACATATATTTCCATACGCACTTTCCAGTGAGAAAAGTGTTTCCCATTGAAATATGGTGGCCTAACTTGCGATGTTTCTTCTTGAAAAAGTGCTCCAACAATAACTTGATTTATCATGATCTTTTCTCAAAAGCTGTTAAGCAAAAAGTGTGAGACTAACTCTGATACCAATTGAAAGTACAAGGGGGGAGGGGGGGAGGGGGTGAATTGCTTATTTAGAAAACTTATTATAAGTAGTTGACTAGTTTACCAATTAGTCGACTAGAAATAAGAGCAGGATAATAGTAAATGCAGAAATAAAATGCAGGAAAGAAAGACACCAGAATTTTATACTGGTTCTGCTTCAATGTGAATCCTAATCCAGTCCCCTTGGATTGCAAGAGCGTTCTCTTTCAGTGATCAAAGTTTCTTGAGTACATAATGGTTGATGTAGCTTTACACCAACAACTTAATCTCTATGTCTCTTTTCTTTTCTTGATATAATGCCTCACCAACATTTATCTCTTTTTTTTTGCTCTCACTAATTATACATCAGATCTATAAGAACTACAATACTTGTTTGGAGTAGAACAAAAGGAGTGAAAATGGTTCATTCAAAGTATATCCTTTTCAAGTTCGGAACGTATGTATATATACATTCCATGAGGCCTTCCTGACTTTTGAATGACGAGAATCTTGAGAGATTGCAAATCCAAGGGAGTTGATCCTTAAAAGGAATCATATTTTTATTCTTTCCAAGAATAATGTCAATTTTTTGTTGATCTTCCTTGATTTATGGCCTTGACGAGCTTTCCATCAGCTACACATATCTTTTTGTTACCTGAGGCATAATTGTTGGATCCCTTGATTTCTGGCTTCATTGGTTTTCAGTGCATCCTTTTGCAATCTTGTTTCCCTTTGATTTGGGACTTTCCAGTAATAGCTTCCGTCAATCACTGATTGATTCTTCTAGCCGGATCTCCACTACTTCTTCCTTTTTCATCGCTAATCATTGATTCTTTTCCTTGCGTTGCTTTTAGAGCCCCCATTAATGGATAATTTCCTTAATCTATTTGCTTCTTGAATCCTTTAATTGATTCCTTGTGATCCTGCACCAAATGTAATATATTATTTTTCATCATTGAAACTTATAATTAACAGTTTGGACATAAGAATTGTGAATTTTCCGAAAAAAATAATTTTTTTCAAGTAAAAGTGATATTTGAAAACTAAAGTTGTGTTTGGATATGAATACAATTTGGAGATGTTTTTGAGTTTTTATCAGCGATCTGAAGTGAAAATTTTGAAAAACTGCTTTTTAGAGTTTTTTAAATTTTCGAAAATTTTCAAAATTCAACTTCAGCGAAATTTAAAATTTTCATGCCTAAACACTAATTCCACAAAACAAAATAAAAAAATTTCCAAAAAAAAAAAAAAAAATAATTTCCGAAAAAAAAATAAAAAATTTACGGCCAAACGGGCCCTAACCTTTCACTATGAGGTTTGAGGGAAGGAAAAAAAAAAGTGGGTCTATAGTGGTAGTAGTAATATATTTCTATTCCTCATCAAACAATAAGCCAAGTTTTCAGTCACAAGAAAAAAGAAAAGTTAAAAAGAATAGGAATAAATTACTATACTATACAATATTCTAGACAGAGGATGCGTGCCCATTCCAATAGACACAAGAACACTAAATATGGCCTCTCTTTTCCATCTTCCTTCATCTCTCACGTTTCGCAGCATTTGTTACTCTCCTTCAATCCATCCCATCAAAGCATCACATTCCCATTTCCGAATTTCAGTCCGAAGTGAAAACTCAGTACCTCAATTGTCCAAATTTTCGGAATTTTCATCCAAGACTTTGAATTTCTTGCTCTCTGGTTCTTTAGCTCTCGCTCTCTCCTTCACAGGTTATTTATCTTCTCCTCAAAATTATATTGTTTGATAATTGCTTTAGACATTGTCTTTTGGTGTTTTTATAATTTGTTGCAAATGGGTTCTTACTAGTAATCTTAAAATTTCGACTTAATTTTGTAGTTTAGCATCCTAATGATAGAACTGTAAATTTACTGCTCTGAATTTCTTTTTGTAATGTTGTCGTTTTTTCGCTGTGGCATTTGTATTAAAAGCTTAGATGGGTTGGAAGGATTTGCAAAAGCAAGTTATGAGGAATTCAGAGTAAGCACTGAATTATCTGGTAGCTATAGCTAACTAGTAGATACTTTGACATGTAGTATAAAAATTTCTAATTGTGACTGTCCCTGTTTTATATGATGTATAAATCTTCACGGAATTATTCATAACTCATCAAATTATTATTTTGAGACTAGTATGAAGATAATCTTTTTTTTATGACGGTGGTGTTCAAGTCAGCTTGCGTGCACCGAAGTTATCCCATCAGGTACTTGCTACTTTCCACGAAGCATAAGTACCAGATAATTCTGCCCACCAAGGCTTAGGCAGATGAGAATAAATCACCTAGTGTTCTTTGCCTCTTGTAGGATTTGAACGTTAGACCTCATGGTTCTCCTCCCAATTGATTGATCACTAGTCCATATCTTTGGGTGCTCCATATTGTAGATATGCTTATGTGACTTTCCGAAAGTATAGCCAATGCCAAATCGAGGATAAAGATGGAGGTTGCCTTAGGTTCATGGTCAGCATAGACTTAATGTATCTATGATGGATACTCTATAGGATTCATATTGTCTACTCCAGCTAGGCATAGTTGATTGATCGATAAATCCCTGGTCACGAAAATTTTGTTTTATTTCTTCTTTTCTTGCGGGGGTTGGGTTGGTGGTGAGAGGTTTTGGCTTTTCCAAGTTTCCTTGTCTTAGCAATCATGTAATCTGCATCTAGCATTTGATGTGATTTCTGATCTTTCATAGCTTGCTTTTCTTTTGCAAGATGCAATATCCTGTTAATTTTCAATTGTAGCAAAGGGAACGCAGATCACTGGCTTCAACAGCCAATATCCAAAACTCTTAAGTAGAGACCTGAAATTATCCTATTAAGCTCATCTTTCCACACTTAGTTACCCCTATACATAAGCCATATTGCAGGCGATGCCAGATTTTCCCGGGATGGTGTAGAGGAATCTTAGATAGATACATGCCTCTAATGAAATTGCCAAAGTAGTCCTCCAGGTTAGCAACACAACAGAACCACTTGTAGGCTTTCTGGAATGACACTGAATTATGTTAGTGAACTTGATTTACAGTGTTGAAATGACACAAGCACTTTATTCTGGAATCATCTTACTTCATAACTTTTCATAGATTAAGAGCTATCTTACATCCTTAAGCTTCTAGCCTCCTACAAGTGAAACGTTAACAATTGGAATCTTGATATCTTCTATCACGTCAATGGATGTAATTAAATTATTCATAACTTCTCAGTTGGTGTTTTAATTATTATTTGCAACACAGTGATTTGGCTGTTGTTCTTATGCTCCATAGTTTGCCACTTATATATCAACTTTTTCTTCATCCAGAGAAAATGTTACTCTCTTGAGCTTCTTGGATACTCTTTACATTTACGAAGGGGAAATGAATAATTTTCTGATTCAGTAGGAAATGTACTTCAGGATACTGCTGGACCTATTTTCTTGGATATGTTCCAACTTTTGGGAAATGTGTGCATTGATACCTCTACACTTATTTTTCTTGGATTAGAATGTTGAGTGAACATTTGCAGGAGTTGGTATTGCCGAAGCAAAGGTTGGGGTTAACAAGCCGGAATTGCTTCCTAAGGAGTTTACTCCCGTTATTGATGTTGCTGGCTTCCTCTCAGATGGTCAGGTATGATATTTGGTCCCTTTACTTTAGAGAAATTTCATGTAGCTTATGCTCCTCATTATACTTCTTTGCCTTGCCTTTTCTCTAGTTTGTTTTCTCTGCTAAAAGATTCAAAATTTGCCCTTCTAATGTCTGAATTTTTAATCCACAAGCAAGTAGAAGTTTGCTTTCTAGTTGCATTCTCTTTGATTCTGGATCTCACTTTTGGAAAATACAGTTTAGTTGTTCTTCTGCGTTTTATTTTTATTTTGTCTTTCGGGGTATGCTAGTTTCATAAGGAAACAGATAAGGCTGACTGCCGATGTAGTTTCTTTCACATTGGTGCATTACTCTGTTTAGGAGCTTTTAATATAGTGGCTTAAGGTTTAGCTTATATAAGGAGCATACCATCTTATCCTATGCATACTAATGTTTGCTTGAACTACAAGAACTTCTTTTTCATACGAAGAAAAAGAATTTCTCATGATTTATTACTAGTCTGCAGGAGAAAAGACTTGCAGAAGAGATCACGGATATAGAGAAGGTTACTGGTTTTAAGCTGAGAGTTTTAGCTCAGAACTATCCTGATACACCTGGTACATGCGTTACTATTGGTGTCCGATTTATCTTCCAACTTAATTAATTTTTGCTAGATGTGTAATATGATGTTTAAATGCTATATTCACAGGATTAGCTATCAAAGATTTTTGGCAAGTGGACGACAGGACTATAGTTTTTGTTGCTGATCCTACCTTTGGTAATACGCCAGAAACTCTCTATATTTTCAGATTACGATTGTTCTGTTGGCTTATCTTTCGGTGCTTTCTATATTTGTTCAGGCAACATACTAAATTTCAATGTTGGAGCTACTGTGGATCTTGACATTCCACGGAGCTTCTGGAGCCGTTTGGCCGGGCAATACGGGAACATGTTTTATTGGAAAGAAAAGGTAAAGCTGTTAATTTTCCTTTTCCCTTAGAGTTGAATTTAGATTTTGAAGGTGTCTTGTATGAATCTGATGTGTGAAACAGGGCGAAGATGCGTCTATTGAAGCTGCTGTTATGGCAATATCAACCTGCTTGAGAGAACCAGTTGGTCCGAATAATTGCTCGGAGGTAAAGTAATATCTGCGCGACACTGCAGAGCTTGTTCCATATTTGCTTTGATCTCTGTACATTGTATTTCCTGATAAGATGTACATCAAAAGATAAATGAACAATGCAGTGTCATACAATGTACTTTTCACTGCCCCTGTAAGGACAAAAAAAGGATGAGAGAAGCGATAGGCCATTTATTTTTTGGAATTCAAACGTGTAAAACTGGCTCTCATTTAATACATCCTATTTGAAAGAAATTTCATCGTGATGGTCTCTCTTCGAAGGCTTTTAAGGATGAAAACTACAGATAGTGTTTCCTCTGAGAATAGACTCAATATTTAGAACATACTCAATACTTAAACAATTATGAGTCATTATAACTCCTAAAGTTTTCTCTTTTGCTTCTTGCTGAGAGATGATAAGACTGTTTTTTCTTATTGGAGTGAAACAATGATAGACTGTTTTTTCTTTTTCTTTTTAACTTTTACTTCGAATTCGAAGCAGTAACATTCCTCTTTTATTGAGAACGAAATAAAAGCATAGCTATATCAGCTTAAAATGCAAATTGTCGTTTGACTTTTGAAGCCTGAGATTTGAACCTGATACCTCATGGTTCTTACCCACTTTATTGAATACTATTCCATACCGCTGGGTGCATTTTATATGATTATATTTGTCACGATCCACAATTCCGCCATAGGCGTCGTGATGGCACCTAGTCTCTAAGACTAGGTAAGTCGGTTACGTACAACAGTTAAACTAGTTAAACATGATAATATGAAGCAAAAATTAATATAAATGAAAAGTTTAAAGGTGATACATGCCAACACGGCGATAATCACTACAAATCCCCAAGACTAGGTAGTACAAAGTCATAAGCTCTACTCACAAACACTAGAATTTCTAGATACAATGCTGTTTTGACATAAAGATAAACAACAGTAAAGATAATATCTGAAGGTGACTCCGAGGCACATGAACGCCAAGCAGGAATACCTTGAAGTCTCCAGCCGCGCAAACACCACTCTCAAACCAGCACGATCAGAAGTCATGGATCTGCACAAAAATGTGCAGAAGCATAGCATGAGTGTACCACAATGGTACCCAGTAAGTATCAAGACTAACCTCGTGGAGTACTGATGAGGTAAGTCAAAACACCCACTAGACAATAACCCGTGTAACCATATAAATCTAAAGCTAACAGTGAAAAGAACATCAATGTTGTGCCCCCTTTTTCTCGTGAAATTGGGTTTTGACATTTGACAACTCCTTTTTGAGAGAAGGGAAAAGGAATTGGTTGTTGGAGATTCGCCACCTAACGGATTAAGGTGCATTAGGCACCTATAGCAAATAACTCAGATTATACTAGTTTGCATCACCAGAGATCGGGTAAGGGCTCAAATTACCTTGAGGGGAAGGTGTTAGGCACCCATGAGGTCCACAACGGTGGGTCCCGACCGATCTTATCTTATATGAATTATTCTAAGAAAGCGAAGAAACAATTTAATAGGGATGAGGGGGGTCCTAAATTTTTTAGCCTATAGGATCACCCCGTGCAACATAAATAATCCTTCGTAACTCTCCCAAGACGAGGGTGTTACTCGTATTATTCAGCGGGCACATACTATCATCTCCTGCTACCCGATTACTATCTTTGAGTTTTTACCTAAAGCGCTCTAATCAATTCTAACTCGTGCCCACTGCGTGCACTACCCGTCTCCTTACCTAAGGTCCTGGAGGCATTGTGACCTCTATTTAGGATAGCTTTAGACTAGGCCTAAGTTGCTCAAAAATTGTACTAGGCGACAAGAAAAGCAGTTAGGACTTTTCAAATAAGGACATATATGGGCTCAAATTAACCTCCACATATAAACAACAAATGCACGCAACTAATTAAAATGTTTTATTAATCGTAGAATCCTATAGGCAAGATATCTATGTGATGTTGAATAGGCAAATAGTCGTATGCAGAATTAGTTTCTTAATGCGAGTGTTAGGACCTATGTATATTTGCCTACTTATTTTAGCTCAGTACAATATCTGGGCGTTTCATACCATAATGAATAACAACAAATCACAAGAATAAGTCCGGAATTATCATTTAATCCTATAGGCCTGTTGTCTAGGTGATTGACATTGATAATCGAAGAAGCGTATTCAGAATTAGTTAATAGAATCCTAAAGGCATGATTTCTATAATTGAACTGATTTTAACCCTATAAGCGTGATTTCTACAAATGAACTGCTTTTAACCCTATAGGCATGATTTCTACAAGCGAACCACTTTTAACCCAATATGCATGATTTCTACAAGCGTATTGATTTTTATCCTATATGCATGATTTCTATATGTGAACTGCTTTTAACCCTATAAGCATAATTTCTACAAGCGTACTGATTTTAAATCCTATAGGCATGGTTGCTAACACACAACTACTGGGCAAATTGATACACTTAAAAGCCGAATTTTTAACAGATCACAACGTTAGTCCTATAGACAGGATTTATAGCATGTAAACACAATATATAACCTATACAATTTCAACAACATAATATGGAACTTATAAGCAGAACCAACAACACAAATAGAGACCCTATAGGTAGGATTTCTACCCGACTTTGCAGATGAAAATAAGAAACCCTTCCCAATTTTACTAAATACCTCAGAATTGTTGTTACAAAATTATTATAGATCGGGTTAATGAATGAATTACAGAATAAACTAAAGAGAGCCTACAACAGGTCCAAATACACCTGGGCAACCCAGACCTTCAACCCATAACAACTCCAAGGCTTATATTCATGGATACACAATAACCAGAGGTGAATGATTCACCCATAACACACAGAACTCAAATCTCTAGTGTGTCAGAGTTCTCAAGAGTCTTACATAGAACCCGAGCAGTGCTCACACTAGAGAAAAATGATCAGAAACAGTTCAAGGGAGATTAGAAACCAAACCCCAATGTGTCAGAGTTCACAAGGGTCTCCCATGGGCCCCGAGCAGTTCTCACACTGGGGAGGTCAAGGACAGAACCTAAATGGCCTAAGGACGGGGATTCAGGATAGCAAAGGTAGCACATAAAAGAGTAGGCAATGGCTGAGGGACATAATTTGAAAAGATATACTTGATTTTAGGAAGCAAATATAGTAGAGTTCAGAACACATAGTAGTTGATTAAAAAAGAGAAAGAAAGACTTAAATATATAGGCAGAACTACATTGAAAAAGTTAGGAAAACGAGTTGGCCAAATTTACACAGTTCTTCATGCACAAATGCACAATACTTTACAAGTTAAAGCATGAAAGGTCTAATTAGGCTAAGTGTACATGCTAGTATTAAGGACAAGCTATGTTTACTCACATCAGGAAACAAACAGCATTTAGACATGTTAGGAAAACATAAACTTTATAATTACCCTAGGGTCAAATAATCAAAGGAACTAGAGACATGTTAGAGACATATTATTAGGGCATATAATTGACAGGAAAGCCTTAGCACTGATTCGAGCACACCAAGGAAAACATTGAAATGATTCAGAACAGGTGAACTTATAGGTATTCTAGTGTCAACATAAGAGATTACTTTGGAAGATATAATGCAAGTACTTAGCAAAGCTGCATACAGGAAGCAACTTTAGAAGGTAATAAGCTAAACACTTAAGAGGATTCATATTATTAAAACCAAGCAGGAACTAACAACGTTAATTGGAATTGGAGAACTAAAGGGACTCAAACAAACATAAAACTGACAGAATCATGCTCAAAAGTAAACTTAGGCACACTGGATCATAGACACAAGTTACAGATGCATAAAAATAAAAATGGAAAAGGTATGGAACTCACCAGTTAAGTGAGAAAGCAAGAATAACACCACAGTAGTGAGAACCCCAGAATTTCTGGCCTTGGCTTTCAGCCGGCCAGGAACCAGAGGTAGAACAAGATAACAAAGCAACCACAGAGCAAATCTTAAGTTTTTAGTGAGATTGTAGTGATTTTTCGTCCCTTATCCTAAAGGGGAAAGGGGAGGGGTTTATATAGTGACAGAGATCGAGCAAACAAGTAAGGAAAAGTGTGAATCAAACACAAACAAGGTAATACAATCAAATAAAAACGGATTAGGGGAAAGGAAATAAGCAAACCCTAATTTTAGGAAAACAAAATTACTCACAGAATATTCACACACACAATGAATAGAGACACAAATAGCACCAAAATCAGTGAGTCGAGATGATTAAGCAAACACGATCTAGAATATTCTAACTCTTAAGGCAAGTGAAAAGAAATTGGCAGAATCTAAACAAGGAAAGTCAGATTCACACATAATATGACGAATATAGACAAGAAAACACCCAAAATCGAGGGCTCGAACCAATTTTGGTTCGATTTGAAGAAAATTTGTAGATCCTAGTTTTAGGGTAAAGCAAAATCATAAAAAATATAGACAGAATCAGACTCACACGGTAGAATAAACGTGTGTAGACGAAATATCGTCTAGATTCAAGAAAATGAGAGCCATTTGGACAGAATCAGAGTGGTAGTACTTGCCATGTTTAGGCAAGTACTAAAGTGCCGTAGAGAATCAACCAGTAGCGAGAATATACAGATATGGTAAGTAAATAAGAAGGGAATCCCATTAGAAGAGGGATTAGGAGAGTGGATTTGGGGGTGTAACGACTAGGGTTAGGGTTCTTCAGAGGGTGAGAGATTGAGAGGATTCAATGACGGCGCGTGAGAGGGAACGGGGGAAATTAGGGTTAGGGGCTAATATTAAAAGAGTAGGTTAACAGGGGGCCATGCAGGTCAGTTGAATGGGTCGCGACCGGGTTAGAGTAATTGTGTCGTTGGTTTTTGGCTGGGGCTATTAGGTTAGGCATTTTAGGTGTTGGGCTGGGGTTATTTGGGATAGCTTGGGTAGCCTAGGTCCAAAAAATAGGAGGAATTTAGGGCTATTAGTTAAATACCTATTTTTAATTAATAAAATAATTTGTAAAAATGATAAATAAGAATAGTGAAAATAGTATTTGTGCATAAAAATGGTTAACAATAATTATTCATCACTATAAAAATATAAGAAGTTATTTTTTGCATAGATAAAGTAATTATAAGTGTATATGGGCTATTATTTCAAAATGTGAAATTTTGGCCTTAAAAATGCAAATGTAATTATAACAAAAGCACCAAAATGTTTAAAACCTAGTATGGATGTAAATGATGAAGTTAGGTGATAAAATCATCGTAAAATAATTTGTGATACAATTAATGATTATTTGTCTAATAAAATATGGGAATAACCTGATTTAAAAATCTTTAAGATTATAGAAAATTAGGAAATATGCTTGTATGTGTTTATAAATCAAATGATGATGCATATGTGCTATTATGAAAGTATATATGTATATTTAAAAATTTATGAGGAAAAAATTGGGTATCAACAGATGCTCCTTTTTACCTGGGAAGGATGAAAGAGTTGTCGGGTAAAGAAATGATGACCGATTTTGACCAAATGGAGTGATTTGAAATATATGGGCCGCACTCTGGATTTTGAGCTGCCTATATATCCCTGGTTTTACAGGAATCATGCCATGTGTAGTTCTGGATCCAATAGTGGAATGAACCAGTGGAGTTGTTTGTAAGAGCGGACGAAATATTTCAAGTGGGATCAATTGGGATTTGAAAATGGTTATGGGTAAGTGAGACTAGGTGACGGATGATGATCGGTTACGTTTGAAATAATTGAAGGGTATGGGTATCGAGTGAGAACTGAAGCAAAGATTGCTCCCGTTAGGATAACGGTTACCTTTCGGATTGCCTGCAAACTCAAAACACAATATGCTCATATAGATTTCGTAAATTTAAACATGATGCAAATTCCCTTTGGACCATGGAGATTGTCTTTGGAGGGTGAGGATGACATCCTTAGACCATGATGTCCCGGGCCATGAGTTGTTCGGTAAAGTATTCACGGGCCATGAAAATGATGTTCTCGGGCTATGAAGATGGTGCCTCTGAACCATGATGCCTTTGAATAATGATGTGCAGGATTGATAGATCCTTAGGCCATGGCATGGTGTCTTCCGGCTATGAGGATGATGCCTTCGGACTATGACGCCTTTGGACAAATTGGCTATATATCAGCCTATGAGATGTAAAGACATGATGCTTGAGATAAAACAAGATAGAGCTTAGTCTTGTGTAGGGTTGAGGGCAGAGCTTAGCCCCGAAAGAAGAGAATAGATTAACATTTGTGTTATGCAAAGGGAGACAATGCTTAGTCTCGTGCGGGGAAGGCAGAGCTTAGCCTTATGCAAATAAAGAGGCAGGGCTTAGCCTCATGCAGGATTTGAAACAGTGCTTAGTCTCATGAAAATGGAAGGCAGTGCTTAGCCTTATGCAAATAGAGAGGCAGGGCTTAGCCTCATGCAAGATTTGGGACATTGCTTGGTCTTATGCAAGTGGAAGGCAGAGCTTAGCCTTATGCAGATAGAGAGCAGGGCTTAGCCTCATGCAAGATTCGAGACAGTTCTTAGTCTCATGCAAGAAGAAGACAATGCTTAGACTTATGCAAATGAAGAGGCAGGGATTTGCCTCATGCAAGATTTGAGATAGTTCTTAGTCTCATGCAAGGAGAAGGAAACACTTAGCCTTATGGAAATAAAGAGTCAGGGCTTAGCCTCATGTGAGATTCGAGACAATGCTTAGTCTCATGCAGAGGAAGGCAATGCTTAGCCTTATGCAATTAAATAGGCAGGGCTCAGCCTCGTGCATGATTTGAGACAGTGCTTAGTCTCATGCAAGAGGAAGGCAATGCTTAGCCTTATGAAAATGAAGAGGCAGGGCTTGGCCTCGTGCAAGATTTGAGACAGTGCTTAGTCTCATGCAAGAAGAAGGCAATTTGTAGCCTTATGCAAATGAAGAGGCAGGGCTTGGCCTCATGCAAGATTTGAGACAGTACTTAGTCTCATGAAAGGAGAATGCAACACTTAGCCTTATGGAAATAAAGTGGCAGGGCTTAGCCTCATGCGGGATTCGAGACAGTTCTTAGTCTCATGTAGGGGGAAGGAAATGCTTAGCCTTATACAATTAAAGTGGCAGGGCTCAACCTCGTGCAGGATTTGAGACAGTGCTTAGTCTCATGCAAGAGGAAAGCAATGCTTAGCCTTATGCAAATGAAGAGGCAGGGCTTGGCCTTATGCAAGATTTGAGACACTGCTTAGTCTCATGCAAGGAGAAGACAACGCTTAGCCTTATGGAAATAAAGAGACAGGTCTTAGCCTCATGCTGGATTTGAGACAGTGCTTAGTCTCATGCAGGGGGAAGGCAATGCTTAGCCTTATGCAATTGAGGAGGCAGGGCTTAACCTCATGCAGGATTTGAGACAGTGCTTAGTCTTATTCAAGGAGAAGTAGTAAGTAAGGGCGAAGTGTTTCTTAGCTGGAGATATATTTGCGTCTGGCGGCTTTGTCGTTATGAAGACACTTGTGGTTATTCTTTATTCCTGCATCCAAAGAAAAATCGTGAGTTTTCGGGGGAGGTTGGTTAATGCCTTTGTCTTCTTGCTTTGCTCTAATCCGCCCTAGGGTCCTGTTCAAGTCACTATGGGTTGGCTAAAAAATAAAGATTTTTCGAAAAATATACATGCATAGTTATTCAAAACATAGTAATATGCGGTTTAAAATCGATTAGATGAACCAGTGACCGTGACGTTATCATAGACATTGCGACCTCCTTTCCATAGAATTTTGAGGGTCCTCATCAAAATTTTGCCCTAGTTATCTAAATGATCTTCTGGCTGCTCTGCATGGAATGTCGTTGACTGAACCTGCTTCGGAATTTTGAGGGTCCTCCTCAAAATTCTGCCCCAGTTTCTGATTGTGGGGAAAATGAAAATTTTATTGAATTGTGATCGAACTCACAGGGCTGCCTACGTATCCCCTCTTAAACGGGAATCAGGTCAAGCGTAGTTCAGTTACATCATATGAAGAAATGCAAATAGTTTACACATAGTATCTTTTGACTGCATCTGAATTGATAGGCTTTGGCCAAATCTCTCCGTCCAATTCTGCGAGTATGAATGCTCCTCCTATTAGTACCCAGTGAACCATATAAGGACCTTGCCAGTTGGGTGGGAATTTCCCTTTGGCTTTATCTTGATGTGGAAAGATCCGTTTCAACACCAGCTGCCCCGGTGTAAACTGTCTTGGTTTGACCCTTTTATTGAAAGCTCTGGACATTCTGTTCTGATAAAGCTGACCATGACACACTACATTCATTCTTTTTCCGTCAATGAGAGATAATTGCTCATACTCCTTATCCGCTCTGCATCACTGAGTTCATCTTCTTGTATGATCCTTAGAGAAGGAATTTCTACTTCGGCGGGGATGACGACTTCAGTACCATAGACCAATAGGTAAGGAGTTGCCTCGGTTGACGCGTAGACTATAGTGCGGTATCCCAATAAGGCGAATGATAATATCTCTTGTCATTACTTGTGATTCTCTACCATTTTTCTTAGTATCTTCTTGATGTTTTTGTTGGCGGCCTCCACGGCTCCGTTCATTTGAGGCATGTATGCTGTGGAATTCTTGTGCTTGATTTTGAAAGCTTCACACATGGCTTTCATCAGATCACTGTTGAGATTAGCGGCATTGTCACTGATGATGGACTCTGGAACCCCGAATCGACAAACAATACGATCCCTGACAAAGTCTGCAATGACTTTCTTGGTTACATCCTTGTAGGATGCAGCTTCAACCCATTTGGTGAAATAATCAATGGCCACTAAAATGAACCTGTGCCCGTTCGAAGCAGTGGGTTTGATTGGACCAATGACATCCATTCCCCAGTCAGCAAAAGGCCAAGGTGCAATTGTTGCATTGAGTTCGTTTGACGGCACCCCTATCATATCTGCATGTATTTGGAACTGGTGGCATTTTTGGACATATCGGATGCAATCCATTTCAATAGTCATCCAAAAGTATCCGGCCCTGAGTATCTTCTAGGCTAGGACGAAACCGTTCATATGTGGGCCGTAGGTTCTGTCATGTATTTCTTCAAGCAATTTGGAAGCCTCTTTGGCGTCGACACATCTTAACAGTACTAGATCTGGAGTTCTTCTATACAGCATTCCTCCACTTTGGAAAAAATGATTGGACAGCCTCCGAAGTGTGCGTTTCTGAGTGTGGTTTGCATACTCTGGATATTCTCCCTTTGCCAAATATTCCCTGATATTGTGGAACCACCGATTTTCATCTATATCTTCTTCGACATGATCACAATACGCCAACTGATTATAGATTCTCACCGGAATGGGATCGATGAAATTCTTGTCCGGATGTTGTATCATGGAGGACAAAGTGGCCAATGCATATGTAAATTCATTCTGGATTCTGGGGACATGCCGGAACTCTATCTTTGTGAACCTCTTCCTCATCTCTTGTACATGATGAGATATGGTAGTATTTTGATATTCTTGGTAGCCCATTATCCTTGTACGTGGTGCACCAACAGGTCTGAGTCACCAATTACCAACATTTCCTGAACGTTCATTTCGACAGCAAATTGAGCCATAATATGCAGGCTTCATACTCAACCATATTATCGGTGAATGGAAACCTAAGTTTTGCAGACACCGGGTAGTGCTGACCAGCTTCTGATACCAGGACGACTCCGATACCGACTCCTTTGAAATTTGCAGCTCCGTCGAAAAATAGTCTCCACCTGTCGTAGGCTTCAACAATGTCTTCTCCTACGAATGTTACCTCTTCGTCAGGAAAATATGTTTTTAATGGTTCGTATTCTCCTCATACAGGATTTTCGGCAAGATGATTTGCCAATTCTTGTCCTTTGAGTGCCTTCTGAGTTATATAGATGGTATCGAATTCACTCAACAATATTTTCCACTTGGCCAGCTTCCCTGTAGGCATAGGCTTCTGAAAGATGTATTTCAGGGGATCAATCCTTGAGATGAGATACGTGGTATAGGCTCATAAGTAATGCCTCAGTTTCTGAGCTATCCATGTTAGAGCACAACATGTGCGTTCCAACAAATAATACCGTGCTTCATAAGGCGCGAACTTCTTACTAAGGAAATATATGGCTTGCTTATATGGCTTGCTCCTTTCTCCCCGTCTCGTCATGTTTTCCCAAAACACAAACGAAAGCCCCATCTAATACTGAAAGGTAGAGTAATAGTGGTCTACCAGGTTCTGGCAGGACTAGGACTGGTGGTGTGGATAGGTATTCCTTGATTTTGTCAAAAGCCTTCTGGCAATCCTCCGTCCAGCTGGTTGAGGCATCCTTCTTCAGTATTTTGAAAATTGGTTCACATATCACCGTAGACTGTGCTATGAAGTGGCTAATTTAATTGAGACATTCCATGAAACTCATCACGTCCTTCTTGTTCTTTGGTGGTGCTAGTTCCTGGATAGCTTTGACCTTTGACGGGTCCAACTCGATTCCTCGGCGGCTGACGATGAATCCCAATAATTTTTCGGCAGGAACCCCAAATGCACATTTTTCGGGGTTCAGCTTTAGATTATACTTTCGCAGTCGGTCAAAGAACTTTCTCAAGTCTGCTATGTGATCTGTGGATTTCTTGGATTTGATGATGACGTCGTCGACATATACCTCTATCTCCTTATGTATCATATCATGGAAGATGGTTGTCATGGCCCTCATGTAGGTGGCCCCATCATTCTGCAGAGCGAATGGCATCATCTTGTAGCAATATACTCCCCAAGGTGTAATGAAGGCTGTCTTTTCTGCGTCTTCTTCGTCCATCCAGATTTGATGATAACCCGCGAAGCAATCCACAAAGGACTGGAGCTCATGCTTGGCGCAATTATCAATCAATATGTGTATATTTGGTAGTGGAAAATCGTCCTTGGGACTTGCTCTATTTAAATCCCGATAGTCGGCACACACCCTGACTTTCCCATCTTTCTGCGGAACCAGCACAATGTTGGCTAACCAGGTTGGGTACTCAACTACGCTGAGGACTTTGGCTTTGATCTGCTTAGTGACTTCTTCCTTGTTTTTTGGCTCATGTATGGTTTGAACTTTCTGAGCTTCTGCTTTACTGGCGGACATATGGATTTGTAGGCAATTTATGAGCCACTATGGATGTGCTCAAACCGGTCATGTCATCCTACGACCATGTGAAAATGTCCTCATATTCTTTCAGGAAGTGAGTGTATTCTTCCTTTTCTAACGATGACAAGTGGATGTTTATGCGAGTTTCTTTGATGGTTTCAGAATCTCCTAAATTTACTACCTCAGTCTCGTCCAGGTTGGACTTAGGTTTGTTCTCGAAGTTCTCAACTTCTCTGACAATCTCTTTCGGTATCACATCTTCTTCTTCTGTCTCTTCCGAATCACTATCCTTGTGTTGCATTGTCTCATTACATGTCACAGTCGTTGGTTCATCAAGGTTAGAAATAGTAATGTTGTAGAGGAAAAATATGAAAGATAATGATAACAAAACATCAAATTATTGATAAAAATGCTGAAATTTTGAACAAAGTAGCGTTTAAATGACTTCAAACAATGTTCCAAAACGAAATACTGAAAGAAAGATGTTTTTAAAACAGAATGATCAAAAGAATTGTTTTTCAAATAACACTAGTAGCAATGCTACCCCAGGACTCGTCTTTCCCTGGATGGTGTGGCGGTCCAGTTTCTAAGAATGCTCCCCTCTCCATTGTCTGAATGATAAGACCTTCTTCCTCCTTCTCCTAAACTATCACATTGCAATCCATATCTTTGTCTTCCAAGAACAAGCTCCTTAGTCCCGCCAAAGATTCTTCTTCTTTGGATCCTCATATTGTATCGGCCTGATGAAAGGATTGACTCAGATGTTGCACTGGCCGCTCAAGAGGGTAATAGGGACCATGCCATGGCAGAAACCAATCATCATATTCTTTCCAGGTATACGGATATCCAAGCCCAAAAGTTGTACCATGACGTTTCAGCTGTATTGGCTTGGTAATGCCTTGGAGTTTCTTCCCAAGTCCTTTGCAGGGTTCATACCCCGACCATGCTAGTATGCTTTCTATTTTTCTGCTCCACCATTTATCTTTCTCAATTGCATTGACGCGCTCGATGCAGTGATAAGTATCTCCGCCCAACTTCCTTCTATTTTCCACTACCGAAACAGTTCGATTGGTATAAATGGGATTGCTCCCATCTCCATGAATGATTACTTCTTGATGATTCCATTCAAATTTCACATCCTGGTGCAAAGTGGATGCAACAGCCCCAGCAGCATGTATCCAAGGTCATCCTAACAACAAATTGAAGGAGGCGGATATGTCCAGCACCTAAAATCCCATATTGAACCAAGTGGGACCCACCTGCAAGCATAAATTGGTTTCCCCAATTGTGGCTCTTTGCGACCCATCGAACGCCTTCACATTCATAGTCCCTGCTCGTATTTCATGCAAACCCTTGCCCAACCTTTTTAGAGTTGTCAATGGACAGATGTTGAGGCTAGATCCTCCGTGTATCAAAACCCTGGCAATGAACTTATCCTCGCATTGCACTATGATGTGTAGTGCCTGTTGTGGCTCAATCCCTCTGGCGGCAACTCATCTTCGTGAAAGGTGATCTTGTGGCTCTCTAGCATTTGCCCCACCATGTTGGCCATTTCCCCACTGGTGATATTGTTAGGCACGTACTCTTCATTCAAAACCTTCATCAGAGCATTCCTATGCGCCTCAGAATTTTGCAGCAGTGATAACATGGATATTTGGGCGGGAGTTTTGTTCAGATAGTCTACCACAAAATATTCCCTTGCCTGTACCTTCCCCCAGAGATCATCCAGACCAGTTTCAATGATGGGTTGTTTGGCAGTGGCTTCCGTACTTGTTCCTCCCAAATTATCAGGTGTATAGATTCTTCCAGTTCTGGTTATCCCTTGTGCAGCACCAAACTCTTCCATTTTTGTCTTGCCTTTCCTCCTGGCTTCGACAACATAATCCCAAGGTACAACATTGGATTTAAAGGGCGGTGTGGATGGTACCGTCACAGTGAAGGGTGTGGTTACTTCTACTTCAAATGGAGCAGGTGTAGCTGCAGGTGTTGTCACTTCGATTTCAAACGCAGTTGATGTGGCTATATTAACTTCGACTGGTGGTTGTAACTGTAACACAATAGGAGTGAGTGTGACTGCAGGTTTCTTAGGGTCATCGCCTTCCCGAATAAGCCCAATTAACCCTTCAGCATCCCATTCTTCATCAGTTTCTATCACATTTACTCCTTTACCCTTATGGTCCGTGAGAGGGTTGTTGTGGAAATTGGGCGCGACTTCCTTTGCTTGTATGACTTTGGTATCAAGCAGTGTCTGAATTTTGTCTTTCAGAGTGCGGAATTCATCGATGGTATGTCCCTTCATGCCGGAATGGTATGCACATGTTTTGTTTGGATTGACCCACTAGGGGGAGTTTTCCATGGCAACAACGGGAATAAGGGTGATATATCCGGAAGCCTTTAGTCTTTCATATAGTTGGTCGATGTTCTCAGAAATAGGGGTGTATTGTCTGGGTGGTCTGTGATCGAAATTGGGTCTGGATTTTTGATAGTTTTGACGAGCTGGAGGTGAATGATAATAGGCTGGCTAGGTGTTATAGGTGTGATAGGCGGTAGCGGGTTGAGGATATCTGGGAGGTGAATGTTGATATGTAGGTGGGGGGTGTTTGGTATATGAGTGGAGATTTTGGACCTTGGGCTACCATTACCACTCCTATTTCTTTATTATTTGATATACCCCCTAACTGTAATGCTTTGTTCGTAGCCTGCAATGCTTCAAAATTGGTTACCATTCTGCTCTTGATCCCTTCTTCAATCCTTTCCATGAGTTTGACGATGTCGGAGAGTTTGTGATTCTCGATGACCATTAACCTCTTATAATATTGTGGGTCCTGGGCCCTGACGAAGAATTTGTTCATTTTCTCTTCTTCCAATGCCGGCCTAACCTTTGCAGCTTCTGACCTCCATCGAGTAGCATACTCGCGGAAAGTCTCCGTTGGTTTCTTCTTGAAATTCTGTATGTAGAAGACGTCCGATGCATTTTATGTATTGGACCTTAATCGATCCATGAAGCCTGATGCCATGCTTACCCAATTAATCCGCTTCTTGGGATTTTGATTGATATACCCAGATAGGGCGTCTCTAGTAAGACTTCTCATGAACAACTTCATTTGAATCCTTTCATCCTTCCCAACCCTTACGAGCTTGTCGCAGTATGTTCTCAAATGTACTTTCGTGTCACCTGTTCCGTCAAACATCTCGAACTTAGGAGGTTTGTAACCCTCTGACAGTTCTACGTATGGATGAATACATAGATCCTCATAATTCAGACCTTCAATCCCTTTGCCTCCTTCAACACCCTGGACTCGACTTGTAAGCTTCTTGAGCTCCTCTGCCATGTTCTTGATGAGCAGGTCCTTCTGGCGGGTTCTGGTGTGTATGAGGTTGGTTGAGTGGAGTGGGTAAGGTTTCTGCGTATATGGGATTGTTTTGGTAGATGCCGAGGGTTTGAATGTAGTGGTGATCATTAGTTGAATTTTGCGGATCGGGGATAGGTTGTGGGGTATGTTGAGGAGTATGGCAAGTGGTGGTTTGCGGGTATTGAGTCGGGAGATGTTGGTGTTGAGGAGGGGTTGGTACTAGTAGAGGATTGGGATTTTGGGGAGGTGTTGCGTATTGATGGGGTGCGGGAGGATTTTGCGGACGTTGGTTTGGTGTGTTTTGAGGAGGCACTGGGTTTTGAGTGTTTTGCTGGTTAATGTTTGGGACGTTTAAGGTGAGGGAGAGGTTTTCCAAGTTGCGGACCTGCTCAAGCTACCCTTGCAATTCTAGTATCTTCTGCTCCAATCGTAAGATCGAATCATTCTGTGCCAGAGTACTCCGACCGTCTGAAGTCTCAACATTCTCTATATTTGTGGCGTTGTCTTTCCTGACACCACTCATATCATCCATTTTAGCTTTTCCCTTACTTCTTGGATCACTTGGAGGAGGAGGAAGCAGAGGGCCTCTGGATCTGGTGTAATATGCTGATGATGCCAGTATGTGCGAACCAACCTTATGGGATGGGAATAATCAAAAATAAAGAAAAAAAGGTAACAAGTCAGTAAGGATTCCGAAAAGGTATTTGCAGTTTTTAAACACGTATTGACGAAATACAAATGCGCATCCTAAATTGGGACCCTCGTTGTCCCCAAGGTAGGCCTAGCGACATGTAGATTTGAGAAATTTAATGCCGATAACTGCCTCATTTCATTAATGTAGTAAATAAGACGAACCTAAAGCGACAATAAGTAAATGAGTCACTACTGGTATTTTTCTTATTACATTCGAATTCTAAAACGACTCTAAAAAAACAAATAATCCTAATCTACTTGGTCCCAGAGGGACCTTCTCCAACTTGGCCTTCTTGGCTCCGTCAATCAGATTCCCAGGTCGCGCATGTCCAGCAATAGATATGCCCTTGCTAGGTGTCCTCCTTCATTTCCCTATGCATTCTGACAATCCACCCTTTTCCTCATCTTCCCTTCAAGCTCCATCAGACCCTGCTCTAAATACTCCAACCTTTCTGTTGACTTTGTAGCCATTTCCCTCCGCTCGTTAATTGACTCCATGTCAATCTTGTGCTGTTCCAAATTCCTGGCCTCGGAATCGAGGACTCTTTTGCATAGCCTCTTATACTTCACATGTGCTTCAACAACTTCATCTATGACCCTGTTTCCTTGATCGACCCCTGGCTCGACTATTCCTGCTATGTTATCATCCAACCATGATGGGTAGAAGTACACATGACCTGCGTGGTATAGATCTGGATCTATGGTATCCTTTTCCACAATGATCTTCAAATTCCATATATGCTGAGTCTCACATTTGTATGGAATGGCATCATCTTGAAAATCTGCTTTGTAGTGACCCATTTTGGAGACTCACTGTATGACTTTTTTTCTACCTGCTTGTCTCATGACCCTGATAGGAACATAGGGGTATATGCCCCTTAACCCGATCAATACCAAGTGCGGAACATCCCTGGACCTGATGATGAATTCACTAGTAGGGAACCACTCGAACATCCAATGAACCTGGTCGTCGGTCAAATTGCTGAAAAACTATACCCACTCTGTAGCATTCTCTGGTTGTGCAAACCTGTCTAGGATAAAGGTCATTCTTTTCAGATGGTGAAAAGCTATGTGATCATTCCATGGTCTCCGTGGAAACTCTTGGCGGTATTGGACTCCCTGAAGATGTTCTAACAACCAAATCTGCAGCAGCGAGTTACAACCCTCAAAATGTTTGAACCTTTTCTTGCAACGATCTAGAGCCCGGTATATTTCTGCTCAACAATAGTATATGTCTGCCCCTTGATTCCCTACATTAAATCTTTGGTTACCATGGCCAACCTGGTGTGAATCCTATCCCTTTGGCTTGGAAACATTATCATACCCAGAAAGCAGACGATGAATACGAAAACCCTACGATGAGTCCAACCTAGGGAAGTGGTGGATAATTCGTCATGAAAGATACGATAAGATTTGTTGTGTCTGTATCATTCATAGAGGAAGTCAAAGGGTATGTAGGAAATCATCATTCTTTCTCAGCCCCATCATTTTCAGAAACCCCTTGGGAGTGCAATTTTTTGGAACCAACAAACCCGGACTATCCCAGGGTAATCCAGCGAATCGTCCTATTTTCTCAAAGAGAGGAGTCATTTATATATTGCCAAAACAGAATACAACCCTTTGTCCGTCCCAGAACATAGTAGCAGCCTCGATCAACATGTTATTTGGCTGGATGTCTAATAAGGAGAGTAAGTTTCCGATAATCCTTTTCACATGATTTTTGTCACTTGGCGAAAGGTCTTCCCACCAATCTAGCAATAATGGTGGTATATTTCGGACCATGCCGAACCTGGGGATTTCGTACCTCATTTTCTGCAAAATAAAACAAGGTTAGACCCTTTCCCCCTCCGGATTCGATTACTTACACATTAACGATTAGCATATCGACATTTTTTTCCCAAATAATTCACATATCATGGTTGCGCCCGTTGGGATTATGGAAATCCTGGTGGGCTTTGAACAAAGTTTTCTTAGAGGGTTATTATGCAGACAACATATTAACCCAGACAAGGTTTGACCATGATGCATGTACAGTTATTATCAGAGTAAGGCTTCTATAGAAGTCTAGACTGGTACCCCCAAGCGGACAACTTGAGGAGGAAAGGAATGGAACCGTCGATTGCACCGCTGGTCGAATAGTTTTACCGCAAATAAGCCTTTCCAAATTCAAAGGGTGATATAGGAAGAGTGCAGACACTCATCAAGTGTTGCTATGGTATTAGCTGCGCATGAGTGGAATATGATGTTGAGCATGTATTTGTGCAAAAAGAAAATAACACGTTGTCAAGCATTTGCACGATGAGAGTCATAAAATGCGGTATTTAATAATTGTAAAGGCATTTAAGAAAGAAAACAAAGAGAAGAGTTAGTTTCCCCAGTAAAAAGCAATAAAACCAGGAAAGACGAATTTAGCGAGGATAATTGAATGAAGGGTGGAAAATAAGCTCATATAGAGTGGGAAGGGAAAGGGGCGTGCAATTATTAACAGAATAATAAAGACATGCTTGAAAAAACTAATTCAAAACAAGTTAGTTATGGTAAGAGTCTAAGGATATCCCCAGCAGAGTCGCCACGCTGTCGCATCCCCGTTTTCTCGCGAAATCGGGTTTCGACATTTAACAACTCCTTTTTGAGATCCCGCCATTATGAAAATGTTCGAAGACCTCGCAAAGAGTATTGAATCATAATAAAAGAAGATAGAAGCTAACGACAAAAAAATGGAGACCTACAACTCGAGGGTCGATCAGATCCCAGGCACATCCCAATTCTGAAGAGCGTAGATTCAAAAAAGTTCGTGCAAACGCCATTTCCGTCATGTGTAGCTCCGATGCCTATCCCGAATAAATTCAGAACGCCCAATCTCCCGAAGTACAACGGAATTTCGGACCCCAATGAGCACATCACTTCCTACACTTGTGCTGTGAAAGGGAACGACCTGAGAGCCGAAGAAATTGAATCTGTTCTATTGAAAAAATTCGGAGAAACCCTAACCAAAGGGGTCATGATGTGGTATCATTACCTGTCCACGAACTCGATAGATTGATTTGCCATGATGGCAGACTCCTTTGTGAGAGCACATGCTGGTGCCATCAAGGCCGCTACGAGAAAATATGATGTTTTCAAAATCAAGAAAAGGGAGAATGAGATGTTAAGGGAGTTCGTGTGCCGCTTTCAATTGGAACGAATGGAATTACCACCAGTCTCCGACTATTGGGCGGTGCAAGCCTTCACTCAGGGCTTGAATGAGCGAAGCTCGATAGCCTCGAAACAGCTGCAGCAGAATTTAATCGAGTATCCCGCCATAGTTTGGACGGATGTACACAACAGGTACCAGTCGAAGATCAGGGTCGAGGACGACCAATTGGAAGCCCCCTTGGGCTCGGTGTATCCCAACAGAGTCTTAGCAAAGGAATCGAGGCTTACAGAAAGAGAGCCAAGGCCAAACAAAGAAAGATATCAACCGTACACAGAAAATCGGAGAAACATCCCGAGATGGAACATACCTCAAAGTGACCTAAGGATGGATCGAGGATAGAATCCTCGGGGACTCGTGTGGAACACGGGGTTCGACAGTCATGCAGGGCCGGTAGAGGCACCCCGGCTATCTGAGTACAACTTCAACATCGATGTTTCAGACATCGTATTGGCCATTAGCAAGATCAGGGACACCATGTGGCCGAGACCCGTGCTATCAGATCCTTCACAAAGGAACCCCAACTTGATATGCGAATATCACGATACCCACGGTCATAGGACCGAAGATTGCAGACAACTTCGAGAAGAGGTGGCCCGACTAATCAGCAAAGGGTACCTTCGAGAATTCCTCAGCGACCGAGCGAAAAATCAATTTCGGGAAAGAGAGGCAAACAAGAAAAATGAAACAGAAGAACCACGACATGTCATCCACATGATTATTGGTGGAGTCGACATCCCTCAGGGACCCGTTTTTAAGCAAACAAAAGTATCTATCACCAGGGAAAAACAAACTCAAAGCTACATACCTGAAAACGCCCTTTCATTCAGCGAAGAGGACATCGAAACCTTGTCTCAACCTCACAATGACGCACTGGTAATTTCTTTTCTTTTCAATAAATTTCAAATTAAACGTGTGCTCGTGGATCCAGGTAGCTCGTCTAACATAATTCGGTCGAGGGTGATAGAGCAACTCGGTTGCTCGACCAGATCATATCTACCTCTCGAGTCCTGAATGGGTTCAATATGGCAAGCGAAACAACAAAAGGAGAAATTATCCTCTTGGTCAACGTGGCCGGCACAATTCAGGATACCAAGTTTCATGTCATCGAAGGTGACATGAGGTACAACGCATTGCTTGGAAGGCCTTGGATCCACAATATGAGGGCGGTGCCGTCAACCCTTCACCAGATGATGAATTTCCCTATGAAGGATGAAGTAAAAATAGTATACGGAGAGCAGCACGCAACAAAAGAAACGTTCGCAGTGCACCATGTGGCACCGGCACCTTCTACATCGAAGGAGCCAAAAAACAAGCAAACAACCAAGTAACAATCACAAACTACATCCTCGTAGGAACAAACAAAGGACCGTGACGCGTCCTCGGAACTGATAACCAAAGCGTATCAAGGCTCGAGCGCCATCGCATCTAAGGTACAACCCTATCCCTTTTTCTTTCACACTATACGCTAACCTGCGTGCAAGTGTTCGGTTGAAAGGAGTCAAAGCACCCACCGGCTCGAAGGCCTTAGGTTTAAAAGCATGCGTTGCACTCTTTTTCTCTCGCATCGGATTTTATCCCAAAAGGGTTTTACCGGCGAGGTTTTTAATGAGTCAACATCCATATGCTACCTATGGAGAACTCACCAAGTATTCAAGGCTTCTCTTCGATCAACCTCGAATACTGAGGGGCATCCCCCCAGGAGATCACTGAAATATGCCAAAGAGGGTCTCGACAGGAAAATGATGTAGACCAAACAGTCGAATGAACTGTGTCCGTAGAGAATAATAGAACCCTCGATGAAAAAACATGTATACTTTTACCAAGTAATCAGAGAAGTACCTTCTATCATCAAAACATTTCGCACACCAAAGAAGTTTGCCATTTTTACAAGAGACAGCCTCAGAGCCAAAAATTTAGCAAGCGCACATGAACTGTCCTCGACAGTCACTCCATCGAGTCTCCAAAACTCGAAGCCATAAGACCTCAGGGCAAGAAACTTCTAACTCATAATCCCTCCACGAGGCAATATCAACCGCATAAGCCCTCCTCGAGGCAACATCAATTCCGACTCGGGGACTGCTCCCGATGTCGTCTCATCAATCTATCTAACTCGAAGCCGTAAGACCTCAGTACATGTAATTTCTAGCTCTTAAGCCCTCCTCGAGGCAACATCAATTCCGACTCGGGGACTGCCCCCGACTATCGGCTCATCAAGCTATCTAACTCGAAGCTGTAAGACCTCAGGGCAGGTAATTTATAGCTCATAATCCCTTCTTGAGGCAACATCAATTCCGACTCGGGGACTGCCCCCGACTGTTGGTTCATCAAGCTGTCTAACTCGAAGCCGTAAGACCCCAGGGCCGGAAACTTGGAACTCGTAAGACCTCCATAAGGCAACATCAAAATTGTAAGACCTCAAGCAAGGCATGTACAAATTTGTAAGACATTAAAAATGCATAAACCCCATATCAAAGTCAGGATATATATCGAACTTGTAAGACCCAAAAGGCATACCCTCGATATAGACGCCATGGCTATCTCACTCGGGGACTAAAAGGATACGTCCAAACACAATGACCACCGTCATAGAGCTCCGGCCAAACTAACGGAACTCGGAGACGTCCGACTGTTGCCATAAAATCACAGGACTTCATTTACTTCGAAAAAATTTGAAAAGAACCAGTTAAAGGTTGTATCAACCTAAAGCGTAAATTCCTAAGTCGCCCGCTACATTAAAGGTTGTACCAACCTAAAGTGTAAGAGCCCGAGTCGCCCGCTACATTAAAGGTTGTACCAACCTAAAGCATAAGAGCCCAAGTCGCCAGCTAGTCGTATCGACCTTACACGTAAAAGCCCAAGTCGCGAGCAACAAGTCATACTGACACAAAGCTCCTCAGCGCCAATTTGAAAACCTGAGGGCCGTTGAGCTTGAGTCGAAACCCGACTCGGAGACTAAGCCCGATACAGTTAACCAAAGCACCTCAGGGCCAAAAAAGCGTAAGAGCCCCAGTCTCCCGCTACATTAAAAGTCGTATCGACCTTACGCGTAGGATCCCGAGTCGCCAGTTACAGGTCATACCGACGCAAAGCGCCTCAGGGCCAATTTGAAAACCTGAGGGCCTTTGAGCTCGAGTCAAAACCCGACTCGAAGATTAAGCCCGATACGGTTAACTAAAGCGCCTCAGGGCCAAAAAAACGTAAGAGCACGAGTCGCCCGCTACATTAAAAGTCGTATCGACCTTACGTTTAAGAGCCCTAGCCACCAGCTACAGGTCATACCGACGCAAAGCGCCTCAGGGCCAATTTGAAAACCTAAGGGCCGTTGAGCTTGAGTTGAAACCCGACTCGGAGACTAAGCCCGATACGGTTAGCTAAAGCGCCTCAGGGCCAAAAAAGCGTAAGGGACCATGTCGCCAGATACAACGAAGGTCGACCGACCTAAGGCACTAGAGCCCGAGTCTTTAGCTTAAAGAGCCTCAGGGCCAATTTATAAGCCAAAGGGTTTCCTCTCAAAGTCCAATTCGCCGGTCTAACTACCAACAGGCAAATCAAATCAAAGAATATTTCATATATATATATATATACATATGTGTGTGTGTATTATAAATACATATATACAACACTCCCACAGGAGTCTTATGCAAACAACAAAGCAGAAAATCTATTCTACTCTTGGGACCAACTCCCTTAAAGGCCCCTCAGACCAGCTCCCACGACGGCCTTCAAGTATCAGCATCAACTCAAGAAGAAAGGAAAAACTTGGCGTCGATCTCGTCCGCCTCGGCCTTCTTTATCTCTTCCGATAGGTCAAAGCCCCTAGCATGTATCTCCACGAGGGTCTCCCTATGGGACTTGCATCGGGCATACTCATTGATCCTCCTCTCTCTGCTGAAAGCCTCACTCAGCTCAGCCCGTGCATCGGCAACATCTTTCAAGTAAACGGCCACCTTCTTATCGCCTTTCGCTCGAGCTACCTCAGCTTCGGCTCGAGCATCCACAACCTCTGCCTTCGTATTTAGAAGATCAGCCTCGAGCTTGACAATACTGCTCGATTGAATTGAGCTATCTTCCCGGGCATTGCGAAGTTGTATCTCGAGGGCAGCAGCCTTGGCCAAAGCATTCCTTTGGGCCGCAACGTGTACGCCTACCTACGCTTTCAGCGCTTGGCATTCAGATCTAACTTGCCCGACCTCGCCCCAAAGGCACTCGAACACTTCTATTTTTTCCTACAACTGAAGCACCAGAGCATTAGTTCCCAAAAGTGAGGCACATACCCCTTTAGGGTAAGGGTTACCTGGCGCTCTAGTTTACCTTCAAAAATCCGGCTCCGATGCATCTACACCCGAAGATGTATCAACTCCTTTGTCTTCTCATTTCAAAGAAGCTTGAGAGTGCTTTTCTTACCAAAATCTTCTCGCAATCGGGCCTCACAGCGAAGCAGTTCGGCTTTGAGTTTGTCAAAAATTTGCAAAAGAAAAACTTCAGTTCAAAGAGTGAAGATTCATAGCTAAAAAGACAGCAAAGCCAATCGGAACTCACGTCGGAACAGAGCCACTGGGCCTCCTTGAAAGTTGAACATGCATCTACCGGTTTGGCCCCGTCGGCCCTAGATGAACCACTCTCAATAGGGGTGTGCCCACTCGAAACCTCAATTGGTCCAGGCAGCCCCTGGTCCCAAGCATCCCTCGAGGTACCTTCAAGTGAAGAAGCAGACGATGGTGGAGGACTCTTGCTCTTTCTCTCTCGGGGAACCTCTTCTTCGAGATTAGAGGTCCCGGGCCTGGCAGAACCGGCAACCTCAGAAGGGCCCCCGGCCCGAGCCGTAGAAAAAGAATCATCCTCGCAAGAGGAGCCGACGTCCGCAAAATGGACGACGTATATAAAGCTCTCCTCAGCAACGAAATATCATTTATGCCTCCGAGAAAGCCCCGCCTCATCGAGAATGTCCTCATCTATAGAGGATCTTTTTCGATTATTGTTATCCCTCAGGCCTTCACTCTCCTTGAAGGGGCACAAACTCATTTCGTAAAACCCACCAATACTTGTGGCATCAGAGTTAGTACACACAAAAGGAAACATTCTCCAAAAGGGATACCACACGACTCATACCGTGGTGCTTTGCTTCCCATCTGCCCTTCGAAAGATCACGCCACTTGCGCTCGTCATACGTCGAGGAAGCTGCCAACTTACGATTCCAATCCGCAAGATCGGAGACCTGCCCGGGCATCCACGGGACCGCTGAAAAAGAAAACAAGAAACACTCTTATAAGTTGATAAGAACAAAATCCACTAAGGCACGACATGGTGCTTACATTTGAAGTTCCATTTTTTGGAAAAGGCAGGAACTCCGCTGGAATGATGTCGACGGTCCTCACCCGAAAAAACCGACTCATCCATCCCCCGTTTCGGTCCTCATCATCGCTGACACTAAAAGGCCTTGTGGAACAATGTCGTAACGCAATCAGGCCTCGACAATACTATGGCCGATATAACCTAATGAGGTGGCTGAGGGTAAATTCAAGCTCGGCCTTTTCAATGAAATACCTCATCATCAGCACTATCTTCCAAAAGGACGGATGAATCTGTGCCAAGGTGACTCGGTACCTTTTACAGAATTCGAGCACAAGTTGATCGTGGGGGCCTAATGGAAACGGGTATGTGTACACGGTCAAGAATCCCTCTACATAAGTCATGATGTTTTCTTCTCGAGAGGGTATCTGCAGCACCACATTTCCCCCTAGCCACAATATCTCCTCACGACCTCGAAGTGGTTTTCTTCTATCGATCAAACAAACCTCGAGGCATGCTCTTGATGGATCGGGGCATCGTAGGGTTTCTCTACTGCAAAGTCCTTTCTCATAGCAAAGCCGTACGAGGTCAGCTTGCGATATGCCGACGGTATACCACCGACCGGGCTAGGGCAGAGGAAGAATTTCACTCTTCTTGGTAAACAGAATCGGGCACGACAGCCATATTTACTCAAAGCAGAGGTAAAAAGGGAGGAGTGGAACCCGTTTTCGTAAAGATGGAAAAGGAATGAGAAAGGTTAAAAAAAAGCTAAGGTTTTTGCAAATGTGCAAGAGTTATAATGAAGGAGAAGTAAGAATATTTATAGAACAAAATGTGCCAACCAACTGCCTTAAAGGCCATTCAATTTCTGACAAGTCCTCATAGCATTTGGATAAGTGTACCGGTGGGGCCACCTCGGTCACTTCACGGTCACGTCACATAAATGATACCGTCATAGGGGGTTCGAGGAATCAAAGATCGCAAACCGACCTAGCCTTGAGAAGGTGACCGATCTCGAGGAGGTCTCCTATTGCAAGTACGAAGTTTCGAGGAAGCAAAGAATCGAAGCATAAAAGATGTTACGGAAAGATCTCCTATTGCAAGTACGAAGTTTGTGTGGAAAAGGTTACGGAACTAAGTTTATGAAAAATACGACAAAAGATGTTCTATTTCCAAAAAATATATTTACAAAGGTGTTCTTTACAAAAGTTCCCCCGAAGTGTCCCATATACAAAAGGAAGGAAAAACCAAAAAAGGAAGAAAAACTACTCTATGCCTCCACAGCTATCCGAGCCGCTTTCGGAGCCCTCGTCCGATGTACTCCGCATTGTCAATTCCTCCTCCAGGGCCCTGGCCTCTTCGATCTCGGCAGAGAGATGACACCTTTGGAACTCACTTCTTTGAGGGCCTGCCTCTGGGTTTGTTCACGAGCATAGGCAACTGCTTGAGTCAGCTTCAGCTCGGCCTTCTCATATATCTCCCTTGCCCGGTCGTTTGCAGCAGCGACATCCTTCTTGTACGAGGAGACATATTCACTAGCCTCGGCCTTGGCCGCAGATAGTGAAGCAGCCTCCTCCTGAGCACCTCGGAGAATATCTTGGGCCAAGGATAGCTTCCCCCGAAGCATCTCCCTCTCCGAAGCCGCGACATCATTCAGCCGAGCAAGCTCCATTAAGGTTATGCACGGATCGGATCGGATCGGATTTAGCACATTTCGAATTTAGATTTTGGATTTAGGATTCTAGAAAATGCAATCCGAATCCGATCCGAATTATATCAGATTCGAATTTTAAAGTTTGGATCGGATCGGATTTCGGATCGTATTATTATGCCTCAAAGTTACAAAATAATATGTATATTTTCTTTGTAAAGTAGGCAATTCATTAAGAAAAATTCATGTTTATACAATTATGAGAGTACTATGGTGCCAATATGGCTAAATCTAGCAATTATAAAGGTAATAACTTGGAGAAATATGTAAAGGAAGTACTGTCACACCTCCTTTTTTCACTACCCCCTGATTAATGAAGGGGTAATAAGGGAGTTTTCCACTTTAAGTGACATTATTCAGATTTGGGATTTATTATTATTTCAGAGTCGCCACCCAGATTTTTGACGATGTTCCGGGCACCATTTTATTTTTAAAATCCCAAACTGAGGAAATTTTGTCTCTGTTTTAGTCCGCGAACACTGAAATCCGGTAAGGAATTCTGTTAACCCGAGAGAAGGTGTTAGGCATTCCCGAATTCCGTGGTTTTAGCAAGGTCGCTCAACTTATTGGCCTATTTATCTGATTTAATTACATGTTTTAAAGCCTATTGTGCCTTTTAAACCTTTTGAAATTTAACCGCTTTTGATAAGTATGGATTTATCTCGAAAACAAGTCATGAGAACGTGCACTTGTTATGCTTTTGGACATGTTACAATTACGCCACATGAAATGCACCCACAATTGCAACACGTGGTTTTAATATAGTTTGAAGTTGAAGTTGGGGACATGAGTTGTCGCACCCGAGTGTAGATTACGTAGTCAGGACTATGACCGAGACGGTTTTATAATACCTATTTGAGGAAATGTTAGATCATTCTTTATGTTTTCTATGTTTTGAAAAAGCCTTTTAGTTTTATGATCTTTTAGGACGTTTATGGATTTATCTTAAACAAGTCACGATGGCGTGCACTTGTTATTTTTGAGCACACGACAAAAATGTAACATGAAATGCACCCGTGGTTGCTATGTACATTTTGTTAATGTTTGTAGTTGAGGTTCGGGGGCATGAGTTGCCATTCCCGAGTGTAGGTTATGGTAATTTGAGATAATTTTCAATCACTTACTGAATTTCAAACTAAAGGGGTATTTTTCCTTTCTACCTAGAGGATATGTAGAGAATTATCTAAAATTAAGTTCACTAACCTAAAAGACAAGATACTTGGGCTATGGCAACATTTTAGCCCCATTTTTATCGTTTAACCCTTTGGCCAATCCTAATTGTGGCTAATTTTGCAAGAGAGAGTAACTATACATCTTAATTACAACATATTAACGAGGAAAAATTACAGGTTGCCAAATCACATACTTGAAAGGTCAAATAAACACATTGATCATTAATTGAAGGGTTTTATCAAATTCGGATATCCTAGACTCATGCATATATGTTTCATATATTAAATCCTACATGTGGTTATGGATTCTAGAATTTGAAAAATACGAAGTGGATCTGATGAGAAACGCTTTAAATGACAAAATCATATTTGTATATACTTCTAAACTCCTTTGATCTAAAAATAGTCATTTTTCCCAGGATTTCAATGGGTATTTACAGGGCGTTTAGGCAGACCAATTTGAGCACAAAGTTGTAGAAAAGAGGTTTCGAAAAAAGAACGCTTTTGAATTTTTAATCAAATCTGAATACTTAAACAATTGATGCCTGAGAATTTGTATTTAATTTTTGAAGACACACAACCATGAGGCTAAAAGCTTTTCGTATTTTTCAGGCCCCAGAAATCGTGTTCAAGCTATTTTAAACCATGTCAAGCCATTGTCAATAGTTTGGACCATTTTCAAATGTTAAACTGTCTAAAAATGTCCGTTCGAATCTAGTTTAAAATCTGAAACTAAATACACACATTTCCTGAAATTACAAATATAATGTCCAGTCTTATATTACAATAGTTCTGAAAATAAATTACAGATGAATTACAGCTTGACTACTACTATCAAGATACATTTTCCAGAAGAAAGAAAACTAAAATGAAGATTTTGACTAATTTTTCTGACTTGAATTCCCTTAAGGCCTTACGTTCGAGCCTTCTCTTTGTAATCTTTAGAACACCTCCAATATAATTTAGGTGTTGTGCAACTACCAAAACCAAACTGACCACGAAGAGGTCAGTTTTAATCCTGATATTGCGTGTGCATAAACCATATTATCTGGAAGAATTATTTATGTGCTTTCTCGGTGTGAATATGATCATAAAAGGATCAACTCAACTCCAGAATGTCATTTTCATACATTGGACCTTCAGTCCATATCAATTCCTTAACTTGGTTATTTAGGCATTTTAAGAGGATAAATCTGATCATAATAAAGGATTCAGATTCTTCCTCTAAGAAGCCTTTGATTATCCACTTTATATCCGTAAAGGGTGATTTTCATCACCCTAGGCTATTGTTTATGCACTACCTAGGGTGAATTTGACTATTAAAGAGTCAGATTCATCTACCCAAGTGCTAATACTAACATAATTCTAAACTCTATATGGACTTTGCTTATCTAGACATTTTTAGAGGATGAATCTGACCATCCAAGGGTTCAGATTCTCACTCTAATGCCCTTCTCAACTACATACTTTATACCCCTTTTGAAGGGTAAACTTGAGCCAACATACTAACATTTGTGCACTCATCATGGGGTGAGTTTGATTATTAAGGAATCAAACTCATCTACCCTAGTGCGAATTACTCTAACATGCTTAACACATATGGAATTAACATCTAACTGCCAAATACTAAATGTATTAACAGAAACTTAGCAAATAACCAAGATGATTCCACGATTTGCATACATACATTCAGATAATAGTAACCTTACTTCAGTTTTATATCAAGAATGGAGGAGAAGAAGATTCAGATTCATACAATCTTGAAGGACACACAACATGAACTAACAATTTTAATACAAGTTCTGGATTCAATAATTCTATCTAAAAGTTCATTGTTACATACCTTTAGAGAGAAAAATAGCAAAAAACGTCTTGACCAAATAAAGGTCAAGTAGGGACCACAATCAGCAAGAAGAAAGAGGATTCAGCAGAAGCAAGACAGAAAACCAAGGAAAAAACCAAGCAGCCCAATAAGAAGTAACCTAGAAATCTTGAGTATGAATGCTTGAAGAAAAAAAAAACTTCCAGAAATCAGAATCCAAAGAGAGAAGATAGGAGCTGAACTAGGTCATCTATTTGTGAGCTTGTTTTCAAAAAGAAATCAGATCTTCCCTTTTAATAATACTTTTTTTTTTTGAAACTTTTTGTTTTCGAATGGAAGGTATTTCTGTATTTTTCAGAATGTTTCAGCAGCTAGAAGAGAGTGTTTTCTTTTTCAGTGTGTCCAAAAAGTTCTCCTTAGACTAAAGGGAGGGGGTCTATTTATAGGATATTTGGGAATGGGATCATTTTTGGAGTATTCCCAATCCAAAAGGCTGAAAATAGTACATAGGGCAGCCGTCAACCTTATCTTTGGGACAGTTGCCCCTATTCTAGAACATTCTTACCTTTTAAAAGACAATTTTACCCTTAAAATTCTGATTTCCTAAGTCTACATTACCTATTGTACCCCTTGGAGTCCCTGAATTTACCATTAGGTAATCAGGGTTACTCACTTGGGTTATTATTTTACCCTAGTTATGTTCCTTAGTTAACTATTAGTTGTTCTTAACAAGGGTTGAATTAACTAGTTAAAGGTTAATTGATTAAGTCAATTTAGTTACCCTAGGTTAACTGATTCAGTCTAACTAATTACTTAAATCAGGGACTTAACTAATTATTAAGCCTAGGTCAAATGATTTATTTTAGTTAATTAATCCTAAACTAATTATCTTGGACAAATTTTAGGACTTAGTTAATTAAGGACTTAATTCCTAACTGATTTTAGACTTGTTCAGGAATTAGGTTAATTAGGTGTTGGCTAATCCTAAGTTAGTAAGTTGTACTAAGAAATAAACCCTTAATGAAATTAGAAGGCTAGTCTCTTTTTGGAAGTTAAGTTAGATAATTAGCTTAATTAGTTAATTTAGGTTCTTAGAGTTAGTTCTAATTATATTATTAATTATCTTAGACTATTTAATTAATCGAGTATAATTATCTCCTTATCACCTAATTAATAAATACCTAATCGATTAATAATTAACTACTTAATAATTAACTAACCAACAATTAACTAAACTCAGGAGACGAGTTAGGGAGTTAATCAATCGAAGATGGGCAGTAACCTTTAGAGAAGAAAAAGGAAGTGAATTAATCTAAGAAAAACTAAACATGAATCAATCAGGCTAATCATTCATAAATTCAACAAAGGAAAAATAAACGGAACAGAATAACAATGATAATCAGAAAAATCTTAACAACTAAACATGGCTGCAAAATAGTCAAGAATATGCCTAACATGTTAATTACTGAATTAATCAAATCGAAGGCAGTGTGAATCGAAGAAGCACAGAAACACATACAAACAGTGACAAAATCTATGCCAAGAAACATGGTTATCAAGAACCCTAGTTACCAATTGACGAGAACAAAATAATTAAAACATGACTATCACAAATACGTTTAGAGCTTAACTAATCAAGAAGAAGAAGCAGGAACAGGTGGCGGAAAACAGTGAAAGAAAAAGCAAAAACCTAGACTAAAACAGTGATGGCTTTAAACGAAAACACAAAGACAAATAGGAAAGGAAAAAACAAAAAATGGGGGGGGGGGGGGGGG